>CM017778.1:767387-786802 GCA_008121275.1 Drosophila lowei
AGAAACCTCCTGCTGTCGTGATGTCTCTCTCTCTCTGCTGTTCAAAACGGTGTTGTTCAGTACTGGTGGCCACTTCGGGTCTCTTTCTGCACCGTGGACTCTATCCCGATTCCTACATATATTGTGACGGCGTTTCGGCCGGAGTATGCTCGTCGCGCCGGGGTCCGGTGTTGCGGAGGTTAAATGCGCCCGAGGAATGTTGCGGGGGTTCAATGCGCTCCGAGGAGAAGAAATGTTGCGGAGGTTTAATGCGCTCCGAGGAGAAGAATGTTGCGGAGGTTTAATGTGCTACGAGGAGAAGTAATGTTGCGGAGGTTTAATGCGCTCCGAGGAGAAGAAATGTTGCGGAGGTTTAATGCGCTCCGAGGTGAATGAATGTTGCGGAGTATTAATGCGCTCCGAGGAGAAGAATGTTGCGGAGGTTTAATGCGCTCCGAGGAATGTTGCGGGGGTTCAATGCGCTCCGAGGAGAAGAATGTTGCGGAGGATTAATGCGCTCCGAGGAGAAGAATGTTGCGGAGGTTAAATGTGCTCCGAGGAGAAGAATGTTGCGGAGGTTTAATGCGCTCTGCGTTGTGCTGATCAGCTGGTTTTCGTGCTGGTGTGTCCCTAACGCGTTTGGGGTATGGTCACACTCGGGCTGGTCAGCTGTGGGTGACCGTGGGTGGCTGTGCAACGGGCCCATTGGTTCTGATCATCTGTGGTTGGTTTATGTTTCTTTCGGTTTTTCTTATTGTTTGTTCTTTTTCTATTTATTTATTTTATCCGTATATGGCAGGTCTTCATTTATTGTCTCTTATGTTCTACTTATTCTACTAATACTTTTAGTTTAGTCTTCATGGCTTGTCTTGGTGTTTCTAGTGTATTTAGTCTTCAGGGTTTTTATACCCGGTACTCGAAGAGTATAGGGGTATATTAGATTTGTGGTAAAAGTGCATGTGTGTAACGTCCAGAAGGAAGCGTTTCCGACCCCATAAAGTATATATATTCTTGATCAGCATCAATAGCCGAGTCGATTGAGCCATGTCTGTCTGTCCGTCCGTCCGTCCGTCTGTCCGTCCCTATTAGCGCCTATTGCTCAAAGACTATAAGAGCTAGAGCAACGACATTTTGTATCCAGACTTCTGTGATATGTCACTGTTACAAGTGTATTTCAAAACTTCGCCCCGCCCACTTCCGCCCCCACAAAGGACGAAAATCTGTGGCATCGCCAATTTTAAAGATACGGAAAAACCAAAGACACAGAATCGTAGAGAATGGCTATATCTTCTAGACTGCAGAATCTGAACCAGATCGTATTATTTTTATAGCCAGAATGATGAAAACAATTTCGTTTTCTCTCGCTCTGTCTCTCTCTAACACACAGGTTTCATGGTCGGCTTTGCCTATTGCAAAATATGAGTTCCAAGATCTCAGAGACTATAAGAGCTGGAGCAACCAAATTTGGTATCCACACTCCTGTGATATCGGATCTTGACAGATTTGTTTCAAAATTTCGCCCCACCCCTTCCGCCCCCGCAAAGGACGAAAATCTGGAGCATCCACAAATCTCAAAGACTATTGAGGCTAGAGTAACCAAATTAGGTATCCATACTTCTGTTAGATCTCACTGTTAAACGTATATTTCAAAATTTCGCCCCACCCCTTCCGCCCCCAAAGGACGAAAATCTGTGGCATCCACAATATTGAAGCTACGAGAAAACTAAAAACGCACAATCATAGAGAATGACTATATCTACCAGATTGCCGAGTCTGGATCAGATCGGATCATTTTTATAGCCAAAAGGAACAAAACGATTTGCAGTGGCTACGCAGCTATGCGTTCGCCCCTCTATCTCTCTCTCTCATACTCTTCCTCTGCCCTGCAAAAAATAAAAGCAATCCCCGGCAATTCAAGCCCTACACTAGCTGCTGGCAGGCGATCTCTCTTTCTTGGTTTTCCCTTTCACATTCTGACCAATACCCCCCTCTTTATCCAAAAAAGAGGGATGCCCGATGCCCCTCTCTCTTCAAACAAGCGTACCGCGCTGTCTGCTTGTCCATGTCTTAGATCAATCACCCCCTCCCCACATTAACAAATCAATCTGTCCCTTTGCCTACAAAGAGACTAAATAGAGAGAGAGACACAGCATGCCCAGCAATATCACTTGTCCAAAACAAAACGATTACCGCACACCACCCGCCACGACAAAGAGCTGTGTACATACATATGTATGTAAATGTAAACCAAAGAACATAAATATGTAGATAAACTTTACATAGTATGTGTATATGCAGCTGTTTGAATGAGCCGTTATGGTTAGGGAGTGGGAGGGGACCAGCGAATGCAAGTGTTAACTCTATAAATGCCTGTAGAAAGAATGAGAATTGTCTGTAAAAAAACCGCGAAATCTAAACACCAGGGGCTCTCTCTCTCTCGGTTTCCCCAATGCGCTATCTATCTGCTTTTAAAACGTTTGAACACGATCCCCCCCCACCCTCCCAATCGCGAATTAACTAACAATTCAATCAGTCCCTTTTGCGAACAGCGCACCAACAAGAGGGAGAGAGCATCACCCAGTCCCAGGCAATTTGTTAACCGTTACAGTAAGAGAGGGGGACACGAAAATGTTTTCACTCCAAATATGCCTACGGAAGAAAAGAGAAAAAAAGCCACTACATTTTTTTGAGTTATTTGATCTCTCAGTTCTCTGTCCTACGCAGACAAGTGTTCTCTCAATAGAGCAAACGTCCATACATACAAAAGCTGCAAATGTCTAACAAGGTGACGTCATCACCACAGCTGCTCTCTTTCAGCGATTATCATACGCCACCTTATTGGTGGATTCACCTTTTATGTCCCTTTGGCCAACTTGAATTGAATTGTCCGTTTGTTCCGCATGCTTCTCTGCCCCACTCAGAAAAGTGTTCCCTCAACTGTCTGTTTACATCCATAAACATGAACATATGGTTGCAAATGTCGTTATTAACAAGGTGACGTCATCACCACACTTGCTGTCTTTCGGCGATTTTCATACGCCACCTTATTGGTGAATTCACCTTGTAAGTCTGCTTTGACTCCGTTCGTTCTCCCTTTCACCAAATTCCGTTATTGAGTGACTTACTCGTAAAAACCGCGTAATCTCAGTAGGCTGTGTTTTGGTGGGACCAGTCGATATCGAGCCAGCGAGAGCGATAGAGACTTTCCGATTGCCGATTTAAAATTAATCCCATTCAAACTAGTTTAGCTTTTAACTTATTAAATAAAAGTAGTGCTTGCTTATTAAGGTATAGGGCCTTAGTTTTTCTGCGCCGATCGTCAGTTAGTAACAGTTAATAACTGTTGCTAACTGCGTCGTTGCTTCGCGCGCTTTTCGGTGCCTCTGCTGGCGTCACTGGAGGCTGAGGCCGGACGTCGCTGCCTGCATAGCGGGTGAGGACGGACGTCGCTGCTGCTCTCGCCAGGGGACGTCGCTGCCACCGATTGCTGACGCTTTGGGGAGTTCTTATTTAATTTACTTTAATTATATATTATATATATATTATATATAATTATAGTTTTATAACATTATTTTATTATTCAATATTATATTATTATATTATATATATATATTTATTTATTATTATTTATTATATTGTATAATATAATATATCATTATATTATATATAAATATATATTATATTGTATTATATTATATTATATTATATTTCATTATTAGTTATATTATTATTATTATTTTGTATATGGTTTATTTATTTCTTATTTAATTTACTTTAATTATATATTATATATATATTATATATTATATATATTATATATATATAATTATAGTTTTATAATATTATTTTATAATATTATTATTCAATATTATATTATTATATTTTATATATATATTTATTTATTATTATTTATTATATTGTATAATATAATATATTATTATATTATATATAATTATATATTATATTGTATTATATTATATTATATTATATTTCATTATTAGTTATATTATTATTATTATTTTTTATATGGTTTATAATAATATAATATAATATTGTTTATTATATTGTATAATATAATATATTATTATATTATATATTATATTTATTATTATTATTATTATATTTTATTATACCCGATACTCAAAATGAGTATTGGGGTATATTAGATTTGTGGTAAAAGTGGATGTGTGTAACGTCCAGAAGGAAGCGTTTCCGACCCCATAAAGTATATATATTCTTGATCAGCATCAATAGCCGAGTCGATTAAGCCATGTCTGTCTGTCCGTCCGTCCGTCCGTCCGTCCGTCCGTCTGTCCGTCCCTATTAGCGCCTAGTGCTCAAAGACTATAAGAGCTAGAGCAACGACATTTTGTATCCAGACTTCTGTATTATGTCACTGTTACAAGTGTATTTCAAAACTTCGCCCCGCCCACTTCCGCCCCCACAAAGAACGAAAATCTGTGGCATCCACAATTTTAAAGATACGAGAAAACCAAAAACACAGAACCGTAGAGAACGACCATATCTTCTAGACTGCAGAATCTAAATCAGATCGTGTCATTATTATAGCCAGAATGAAGAAAACAATTTCATTTTTTCTCGCCCTGTCTCTCTCTAACACACACGTATCATAGCCGGCTTTGCCTATTGCTAAATATGAGTTCCTAGATCTCAGAGACTATAAATGCTAGAGCAACCAAATTTGGTATCCACACTCCTGTGATATCGGACCTTGACGAGTTGTTATTAAAATTTCGCCTCACCCCCATCCGCCCCCGCAAAGGACGAAAATCTGGAGCATCCACAGATCTCAGAGACTATTAGACCTGACTGTCGAGCTCTCACTGCTACAAAACTATTTGTAATTTTTCACTGCAGAACTCAATGTTAGAAGTGTATTTCTTTTTGCACAGAGAGCTCACTGCTACAAGTGTGTTTCAAAATTTCGCCCCACCCCCTTCCGCAGCCATAAACAACGAAAATCTGTTGCAACCACAATTTTGAAGATAGGAGAAAATTAAAAACGCCGAATCGTAGAGAATGACTATATCTACCAGATTGCTGGATCAGATCGGATCACTATTATAACCAAAAGTAACAAATCAATTTTCAGTGGCTACGCAGCGCCCGTCGACACGTTCTGACTGATTTTCTGTCTCTCTCGCACGCACTCTTTGTCGTTGAGTGTAGCCATACTGACTATGTATCGGGTATAAATGTAGAGTTGCGGTCGCAGCAGCAACTCACAACGTTCCCCCTCGTTATATACATATATTTTTTTCATTTTTACTTAATTCTTTTTACATACATTTTATCATGCCTCGTAAGATATCTGCTTCTCAGCTGTCTCAGAGACGCAAATTTAGAAACAGATCAAATAGAAATAGAAATTTAGAAATTGTTGAAAATAGGGAACTTGTAATAGAAGTAGACCCTGAGTTCGTTGAACCAGTTAGAAACCAGGTCTCCGGTGTAGGTCAGGAAGAGCAGGCAGCCATCCCTGGTGAACAGGTAGAGAATAGTAGGCAATAGTAATGGCATAAATGCACAGAATAAACGACAAGTGTCCGTCCGTCAGTCGGTACGTATAAGGAACCAATCTGTAGAAAATATAGACAGAAGAGTAGAATTGAGAACACGACAGGGGCAAGTGGCCAACACTGAGCGTCGGTTCGAACGGAGACGGAGCCAAAGGTATAGGGCTACAGAGCAAGCACAAAATACCGTCGAACATGTACTGAGACGAACAGACTCTCGCATTAGACGTCAGGAGCAAGTGGCCGATACTGTGCGTCGGTCCAGACGAAGACAGGACTTGGACTATAGGGCAAGAGAACAAGAACAGAACACTGTAGGACATATATTTAGGCGATCAGACGCACAGATTAGACATGAGGAGCAAGTGGCCAATACTGTGCGTCGGTCCAGACGTAGACAGGACTTGGACTATAGGGCAAGAGAGCAGGAACAGAACACTGTAGGACATATAGTTAGGCGATCAGACGCACAGATTAGACATGAGGAGCAAGTGGCCAATACTGTGCGTCGGTCCAGACGTAGACAGGACTTGGACTATAGGGCAAGAGAGCAGGAACAGAACACTGTAGGACATATAGTTAGGCGATCAGACGCACAGATTAGACATGAGGAGCAAGTGGCCAATACTGTGCGTCGGTCCAGACGTAGACAGGACCCTTACAGGACCCTGTTTCCCTTAATATTTTAGCTAGTTTGATTAGATCGCTTAATTTGAAGCAAAAACTTATCTCACCCATGTTCTGCATAATGTGAGAAATAAGGCAGTTTTTTATGAGTTTGTAGGTGGCGGCGCAGGCGTCGGCAAGAGTAGAACCATATCTACAATTTTTCAGACTATTTCCCAGGAGTTAAATCGTAGACCAGGATCCAACCCAGAAACTGTAAAAGTTCTGCTGTGTGCTCCCACAGGAAAAGCTGCATTTGGTATTGGAGGTGCCACACTTCACTCAATGTTTTCTTTACCTCTCAATCAATCCAACCATGCTTTTTAAACAATTGGGTCCAGATTTGTTAAATACCTTGCGTTCAAGATTTATTGATCTTAAAATTCTTATAATTGACGAAATTTCCATGGTCGGTGAAAAAATGTTTTCATATTTGGATAGGCGCCTAAAACAAATATTTTCAAGGCCCGAGAGTCCTTTTGGTGGCATTTCTGTTATCGTGTTTGGCGATCTAAGGCAGTTATGTCCGGTAGGTGATCGTTGGATATTCAAATCCTCATCAGGAGCGCATAATCCATACAGTGCGATAGTTGGCTCTAGTCTCTGGGATAGCTTCAAGTTTTTCGAACTTACAGAGATAATGCGACAGCGAGATGACCAACCTTTTGCAACCGCACTAAATAACATGGCATCGGCCGTAATGACGTCAGAAGATATTCAATTGCTTAGAGACCGAATAGTTCACGGCAGTGAAGCTCCAAGAGATGCGATCCACTTATTTTATAGCAATAGCGAGACAGATAAGTACAATAAGGAGAAGCTATCATCGATTATGACTACAGAATATACTTCAATAGCTTTAGACTCCATCAAAGCCGAGCATCTTAACCCAGAAATCAAAAGCAAATATCTGGACTCTGTTAAGAGTTTCAAAACTTCGAATACACAAGGCTTGTGCACTTCATTGGTTCTCAAAACCACGGCTAAATATATAATGACAGTCAATGTAGACACATCAGATGGTCTTGTTAACGGAGCCACTGGTGTTTTAATGCAGATAGATCTCAGCTCATCCAATACTCCCGAACTTCTTTGGATACATTTTCTCGAGGAAAGCGTAGGAATTAACGCACGGTCAAAGCGCAGCCATAGTAACGAATCTTCATGGACCCCAATTCAGAAAACTACAAAAAGTTTTCAATACCATCAAAACGAACAAGTTACTATTGACCGAAAACAGTTTCCGATTGTAGCTGCAGAAGCTATAACTATTCATAAGAGTCAGGGAGCAACATACAGCAAAGTGGTCGTCCACACTTCATCCAATATGCAAAGAGAAGCATTGTATGTAGCTTGTAGTAGGGCCACCAGTGCGAACGGACTTTATATCGTTGGACCACTCATTCCTTCGAGACCCAAGCGGGACTGTCCTGTCGCGAAAGAGATGGAGAACTTGCGTTCCGCTAAGTTACTTCACACCCACTTCGATTGTTTACTCAATCCGTCCGAATTAAATATTTTCTTCCATAATACGGAAAGCTTGCACTGCCATATTATCGATGTCTGTTCTGATCAGCTAATGCTCAAATCTTCTATTTTGTGCTTCGTTGAGGCTTCCACATACTCAAATGAAACTTATAATATTCCTGGCTTTTCCACAGCAGTGCGGTTAGATTGCCAGTCCGTAGCCAGCGGAGCTAGACCGAAAAGAGGCATTCTAATATTCGTTAGGAATGAACTTTTGAATCATTGTAATATTATTGAAAGTAATCGATATTATGCGGATTCCGGGAACTTAGCATCTCCAGTGTTCGAGTATGCTTTGTTTAAGTACAAATCTGTCGGTTTTATTGTTATTTACAGAACCCCACATATCCGTTGCGAAAGTTCGAAGCAGAATTTGAGGTCTTATTTCAACGGTATCCGTTTTTAGATAGAAATTCCGTAGTGTTAGGAGATTTTAATTTATGCCTTCGTTCCCTTTCAGGTTGTTGTAAGAAAATTTATGAATTTCTTTCAGAAAGGAATTGTAGGTCATTGTTAGATTTGGACTCTTCCACAACCAATTGCGATACGCATATTGACTGGGCGTTTTCAAACATTTCCGATAGCAGGGCCACCGCGCGCACCTTTGAGACAATCTATAGTTATCATAGTGGAATTTTAGTTAATGTTAGAGAGGCAGAAGATTAGATTTTTTTGGTAATCAGGCATTAGTGTAAATATTTAATATTTTGTATTATTTAGCCGTATTCTTAATTATATTATTACTTTAATCTTTACTTTTGTTAAAACTTTTTTATTTTTATCCGTTTTATTTTGTTTGTTAATTAAGTTTGTATTAAATAGGTTTATTATTAATAATTTCTATGTATGTAGGTATTCATGTTAGTCTAGATATTTTTTATGAAGGATTGGAATCCTTTTTTTTTTTAATTTTTAATATGGAGCTTAAAAATGCGTTTAAAAGCAGCTCAAGTCGACTCGTAGGTCCCCAAGATTATATTTTGGCTAGAGTGACCCCATTGCATCGTGATGGCCTCCCCGTGGTGTTCCCTGGGTACCAATTTAATGTATTAAATTGGGAGCTAATTCGAGCGGCGTTTACGTATAAAATATATTTTATAACTTACATAGATCATAAGCTCACGTATATACTGACTGAGTACCGGGTATAAAGTAGAGCCGCGGCCTTTGCCGCGGCTCACAACGTTCCCCTCGTTTCTTGGTGTTTCTAACGTTTTGTTGTGGTGTTTGTGGCGCCGGCGCTTGGTCTTCCTGGACGCTGGGCGTCACACTCCCCCCTCCTTTCCCAGTGGGGCGTTGTCGGTTGATTTTCCTAGTGTTTGGAACCAGGCGCTGATGTGGACATCTCCAGCTCGGCCGATCTTGACCCAACACGCCTCCTGTTCCTCGTTCCATAGTTTGGACCGTCGTTGAGTGTGTTTCGGGCGGTCGTGGAGTTTCGCTTTGACTAGTTCGATCGACGTGTTTGCTAGTTCGAAGCTTTTCGGGACATTCCATTTGCCCGGGATGGTGCCCCTCTGAATGGGTTTCCGGGGTTCCGGTTCCGGCGTTGGCCGCTCGGGGTAGAGATCCAGCACGTCCCTGTCCGATTCCTCTTCTTCCATTTGTTTGGCCCAGGATAGTTCCATGGATTGCTGTTCGCTGTGTCTTCGTGCCGTTTGTTCTTGTCGGTCGGCCTGGTTTGCCCAGCTGATCCTCTTCTTTATTGGGATCACGTCCTTGTTTGTTGTTTCGTGTTCTACTGGTGTTTCGTTCTGTCCTGCCGTGGTGTCCCTTGTGCTGGTTTGCTGCTGTCCTCCGGGGTGCTGAGTGGGGGCGACTGGTAGTAGTTTTGCCGCTCGGTTCCTGTGGCTGGCCTGCACCATCCTCTCCTTGAATTTTCGCGCCGAAATGTCGAATTTGCTTTCCATCTTTCTGAAAAGGTAGATAGATGGCATCGTTACTGTGTTTGCTTCCTCTATTTTTGCTGGTTTTAGTTGTGAGACGTGTGCCCGTAGTCTTTTGTTCGTCGTCGTATCTTGTACTGTTGTAATTACTGGTGAGGTTAGTTCGAGGACCTTACACGGACCGGTGTATTTTGTTTCTAGTTTCGCTGTTGTTTTGTCGATTTTTTTTTCTATAGTGGGTGCGTTCGTACCCATACTAGGTCCACTATTTTTGGTTTCCATGCTCGCTTTCGCAAATTGTAATGTCGTGCTTGTTTTGCTGCTGCTTCTTCCATGTTTTGCTTTGCTTTTGTTTGTTTTCGTTTGTCGGTGTTTTCTCGTTTTTTTTGTTTGTTAAACCCTGAACCTAGTGTTACCTCGTCGAATAGGTTGACCGGTAATCTAAGTTCTCTCCCGAATATCAGGTATGCTGGGCTAAAACCTGTTGACTCTGATTTGCTGCTATTTATCGCTAGGGTTAGTTCTGGTAGTTGTTCGTCCCATTTGTTGTGTTTTCCTCCCTCAAATTGTGCGATCATTGTCTTTAGTGTTCGGTTTGCTCGTTCGGTTGGGTTTTCTTGTGGTGTGTATGGTTGCCGTGAATTGTTGGGTGATGCCACACATTTTCATTACCTGTTTTGTCTTCCTGCTCGTAAATTGAACGCCGTTGTCTGAGATCAATTGCTTTGGTGCACCTCCCCTCGTCAGTATTTTTTCTCTGAATGCCTTTAGGAATGCGTCAGCTGTTGCGCTTCTTGCCGGTGTGACCTCCACCCATTTCGAAAATTTATCGATAAACACGATTAGTGCAGTATTGCCGTGCGGCGTTCTTGGGAGTGGTCCCACGAAATCGACGCATATTGTTTCCCCATGGTGCGTTTGCGATTTTGGTAAGCATTTTGACTGCCGCTGCTTGTTGCGATACCTTGAATTTTTGGCAGCTTTCGCATGTTCGTACGAATCGTGTTACATCTCTGCTTAACATTGGCCAAAAGTATCGCTGCCTTATTCTGATTTTCGTGCATCTGATCCCGAGGTGTCCGGCTGTTGGGTTTGTGTGATTTTCGGTTAGTACCCTCTGTCTCTCTTGTTTTGGAACGCACAGTTTCCAGGGTTGATCGTCTTCGTCGGTTTGGCTTGGTATGTGTCGGTATAATCTTCCGTGTTTTATGGTATAATCCGTAGCTTCTTTTGGTGTCATCTCTACTTGGTTCCATTTGTTTTGATACCAAGCGCATTCTACGATTTCTGCTATTCGGGTTTCTTCGCGTGGTAAGCGGGATAGTCCGTCCGCCACTGCGTTCAACTTGCCTTTTCGATATCGTATTTCGAATGAGAATGGTTGCAGTCCCAATGCCCATCTTGCTACTCGTCCGGATGGGCTTTCGATGGAATTTAAATATTTGAGGGCTAGGTGATCTGTAATTACAATAAATTGATAGCCTTCTAGGTACATCCTCATCTTGTGTATACCCCAGTAGATGGCTAGGCATTCTTTTTCCGTTGCGGAGTATTTGGTTTCCTCGCTTTTGAGCTTGCGGCTTGCGTAGGAAATTACATGTTCTCCGTCCGCATCTTCCTGGGTCAACTCCGCTCCTAGGCCGCAGTCGCTTGCGTCTGTTTGGAGTATGAATGTTTTTCTGAAGTCTGGGCATGCCAATATTGGTGCTTCCGTTAGACACTGCTTTAGGTCTTTGAAGCTGTTTTCTTGTGCTTCGCCCCACTCAAATTTTTGTCCCTTTTTTAATAGGTCTTGTAGTGCTTTTGCTCGTTCGGTGTACGATGGTACGAATCTGCGGTACCAAGATGCCAGGCCTAAAAACTATGCAGCTGTTTCAGTGTTGTTGGTGCGGCGAGTTCTTTAATGGCCGCCGCCACTTTGTCTGGCTCTGTGTGTATTCCTTCCTCGCTCACCATGTGTCCTTGGTATTTAAGCTTCTTTTGGAAAAAGTGGCATTTTGCTGCGTTAATGCGCAGGTTTGCTGTCCTTAGCCGTTCAAATACCGTTTGTAGTTTCTGCATGTGTTCTACTTTCGTCTGCCCAATTACGATTATGTCGTCTAGGTATGCGAAAGCGAATGGTTCCATGTCCGGTCCGATTACCGAGTCTAGGGCTCTTTGGAACATAGCTGGTACTGTTGTGAGTCCGAACGGCATGACCTTCGATTGGTACAATCCTCGCCCGGGCGCTGTAAAGGCTGTGTAGTGTCAGCTCTGTTTTTCCATTGGGATTTGCCAATACCCTGACTTTAAATCGAGCGTGCTAATGTATTTAGCCTCTTTAAGCTGATTTAGAATAAAGTCCATCCGTGGTAATGGGTTTGCATCCTTCTCTGTTTTTCCGTTTAACAGTCGGTAGTCCACGCAGACCCTCCAATCTCCAGTTTTCTTTTTATGAGGACAATCGGTGAGCTGTATGGGCTGTGTGATGGTTCTATTAGATCTTGCTTTATGAGTTCGCTGATCTCTTTGTTGATGATTTCCATTTGCGCTGGGTTTCTTGGGTAATACCGCTGTTTAACTGGTCTGTCATCTTTTAAAAATATTCGATGTTTCGTGATGTTGTTCCTCCTTCCAAAGTGTTGGATTTCTGTACCTCCGTTGTAATCCATTTTTCGATTTCCTCGCTCGTTGGCTCTGTTACCGAATTTCTTGCGCTTTCCTCTTTTCTCTTTGGGTTTGGTTCCCCGTTGAAGTTTATTGTGGCTTCTCCGCACGTCATTGATGTGCCTGCGTCCTTTAAGAATTCCATTCCTAGTATGGGGTGTCTGGTACCCCTGTCATGATTAAAAACGATTGTGTGGTTTCTTTTCCCCCTAGTTCTACAGTTATTTGGATTCTTCGTGTTGTTCTCCGAGTGCTTCCATCGGCGAGCCGGATTAATCTATTTTCCACGCCTTCGATGCCTTCTCCTTTTAGTTTTTCGGCCGCCATTTCGTTTATCATGCATCTTGTTGCCCCTGTATCGATGATTACTTCCATCAGTTGGTTCTTGTTAAATATTAATTGTGTGTTGTCCCGCTCAGCTGGTTTTGGGCCACAGGAGTTTCGCGGGTTTGTCCTGCGCCCTGTGTGTTTTCCGGTTGTTTTGTGCAGCAGTCTATTGTGCGTTCCCCTTGTTTGTTGCAGGTCCAGCAGTACAGTACGGGTTCCCTGCTGCACGTTCGGGCCTCATGCCCATAGTTTCCACATCTCTGACATTTCCTTTGTCGGTATTGCGTCCTTTGCCATGTCGGTTGGTCGTTTTGTTAGTTTTTCCATTGGCGACCTGTAACCTTGGAGAGTCCTGCATCTGTCTCTATTTTTCGAATTCCTCTGCGATGAATTCCGACAGCGTTTGGAATTCTCTTCTCTTCACGTATAGTTTCAGAGGCAGCCGGCAGGTCTGGTATATTATTTCCAGTTTTTCCTGCTCTGTGTAGGTTCCGAACCTCATCAACTTCCTTATCTCTTGGACATAATCTCGGACTGTTTCTGTTTCCGCTTGTTTTCGCTCTGCCACTTGCTTTGCAAGCTCCTCTTGGTGTCTGGGGATGATGTGACTGGCGCTGGCTTTGTGTGCCACCAGTCTAGCGTGCTTTCCTCCAGGATTATAGGCATTGCGAATACGAGGTGGTCCGGTTCTACCCGTAGGTTTCTGCTAATTCCTCCATCCTGCTCAGGAATTCTAGCAGCCCTCCTTTTCCTGTAAAGATCAGGTCCCACTTGCGTATTTTTTCTATTATCGCTACTGCTTCCGGTAATCCTTTCTTTATTTGTTTCGGAAATAGCGACTTCTTCCTGCCTGTCCTGGTTTCCCCTTGGATCTCTTCCATTGTTGGTTTTGTGGCGATTGTTGCCGTAGGCTCTTGGTTCTCGGGCTTTTCCCTCGTGATTGGTTATTTACTAGTTGTTCTAGCCTCTCTCGAATCTGTGTTGGGAGGTCTGTTCTCACCGTGTAGTGTATCAGTTGTTTCTTTTGGATCATTATTCCTTCCAGTTTTTCCAATCCGAATTCCTCGCAATAGTTTTGCAACTCTAGTTTCGATGCTTAGTTTATCCACTGTTTTGCCATCTTGACCTTTGAGATTATGCTCCTTATGCTACCACAACCTGCTCGGGCGCCACTGTGACGGCGCGTCGGCCGGAGTATGCCGGAAAACGTCTGCGCTGTTAATGTCTGTGCTGTTAACGTCTGCGTTGCTAATGTCTTTGCTGTTAGGCGCAGTTATATTTAGAGCTGCCACTGCGGTTTCTGCCGTAACATTCCCCTTCGCAAACTTCGTCGCTTGTCGTGATGTTTGCCAAACTTTTGGTTACGCCTTGGTCCATTGGTGGGTTCGTTGTCTTCACGTCTAACTTGGCCAGTTTAACTTTTGGCCGAGTTAGCAGTCCAGATGCAGTGCGGATCACCGCGCTTTGGGCGATCCGTCCTTGGCTACTCGAAGGTCCATGATGACGCCTTTCCTCCACTGCAACTTGGGGCTTGCTTCGTCCGCTAGAACCACGACGTCTCCGAGTTGGATAGGGTTGATTGGGGGTCCATGCCACTTGGTTCGTGGCGTCAGGCACCGTAGATACTCCTTCAGCCATCGTTTTCTGAAGCTGTCCACGATCTGCCCTGCAATGCGAAAACTCTTACCAAGCATAGCTCCTATTGCGCTGCTGTCGTTCTTTGCTTCCATCGAGCTGGTCTCTGCACTCAGAAAGTGATTCGGTGTAAGTCCGTCGGCTTACGGACACCCAACGGCACGTAAGTCAGGGGTCGGGAATTTAGCATATTTTCTATCCTTGCTAGTGCTGTTCTCAGCACTGGTTCTTGTACGTGTGTCTCCTCTAATATTTCGGCTAGTATGGATTTCACCGATCTGGTCATCCTTTCCCACGCACCTCCCATGTGGGGTGCTCCTGGGGGTATGAAGGACCATTCTATTTGCGGGTACTTGGTTTCTAGTTCGTTCGGTAGAATTCTTTCAATTTCTTCTCGTAGTAAGCGGCTGGCTCCTCGGAAGTTCGTCCCGTTGTCCGACACGATTCTCTTGGGGACTCCTCGACGGGCTACGAACATTTCCAATGTTAGCATTCCAATGAGGCACGTGAATAGTACTCCCCATCGTTTCTCGCGTCGTCTTCCTACGTTTACATCCAGTGGTCCGAAGTAGTCGGTACCTGTGTTTGTGAATGGAAATTCGTTGACTGCTAGCCTCTCTGGTGGTAAGCTTCCCATCTCCGGTGCCTCTGGAAGCGCTCTTTTATTGCGACATCTTTGGCAGGCTTTCGCTACGGCGCGAACTCTTGCTCGCAGAGTTTGAGGCTCCTCGCTGGCGGAAAACTTATCTCCGCTGGCGGACAATTTATCTCCGCTGACGAACAACGTTTTTCCGCTGGCGGAAAACTTATCTCCGCTCTTGAACAACTTATCTCCGCTGGCGGAAAACTCATCTCCGCTGGCGGACATCCTGTCTCCACTGGCGGACAACTTATCTCCGCTGACGAACAACTTATCTCAGCTGGCGGACAACTTATCTCCGCTGGCGGAAAACTTATCTCCGCTGGCGGACATATTGTCTCCGCTGGCAGACAATTTATCTCCGCTGGCGGGAAATTTATCTCCGCTGGCGGACATCTTATCTCCGCTGGCGAACAACTTATCTCCGCTGGCGGAAAACTTATCTCGGCTGGCGGACATCTTGTCTCCGCTGGCAGACAATTTATCTCCGCTGTCGGGAAATTTATATCCGCTGGCAGAAAACTTATCTCCGCTGGCGAACAACTTATCTCCGCTGGCGGGAAATTTATATCCGCTGGCGGACAACTTATCTCCGCTGGCGAACAACTTATCTCCGCTGCCAGAAAACTTATCTCCGCTGGCAGACAATTTATCTCCGCTGGCAGGAAATTTATTTCCGCCGACGAACAACTTATCTCCGCTGGCGGACAATTTATCTCCGCTGGCGTAAAACTTATCTCCGCTGGGGATCAACTTGTCTCCGCTGGCGGAAAACTTATCTCCGCTGACGAACAACGTTTCTCCGCCGGCGGAAAACTTATCTCCGCTGGCGAACAACTTATCTCCGCTGGCGGAAAACTCATCTCCACTGGCGGACATCTTGTCTCCGCTGCAGACAATTTATCTCCGCTGTCGGGAAATTTATATCCGCTGGCAGAAAACTTATCTCCGCTGGCGAACAACTTATCTCCGCTGGCGGACAACTAATATCCGCTGACGAACAACGTTTCTCCGCCGGCGGAAAACTTATCTCCGCTGGCGAACAACTTATCTCCGCTATCGGAAAACTCATCTCCGCTGGCGAACAACTTATATCAGCTGGCGGACAACTATTCTCCGCTGGCGAAAAACTTATCTCCGCTGGCGGAAAACTTATCTCCGCTGGCAATCATCTTGTCTCCGCTGGCAGACAATTAATCTCCGCTGGCGGGCAATTTATATCCGCTGGCAGAAAACTTATCTCCGCTGGCGAACAACTTATCTCCGCCTGCGGAAAACTTATCTCCGCTGGCAGACAATTTATCTCCGCTGGCGGGAAATTTATATCCGCTGGCGGACAACTTATCTCCGCTGACGAACAACGTTTCTCCGCTAGCGGAAAACTTATCTCCGCTGGCGAACAACTTATCTGCGCTGGCGCAAAACTCATCTCCACTGGCGGACATCTTGTCTCCGCTGGCAGACAATTTATCTCCGCTGGCGGGAAATTTATATCCGCTGGCAGAAAACTTATCTCCGCTGGCGAACAACTTATCTCCGCTGGCGGAAAACTCATCTCCACTGGCGGACATTTTGTCTCCGCTGGCGGGAAATTTATTTCCGCCGACGAACAACTTATCTCAGCTGGCGGACAACTTATCTCCGCTGGCGGGCAATTTATATCCGCTGGCAGAAAACTTATCTCCGCTGGCAATCATCTTGTCTCCGCTGGCAGACAATTAATCTCCGCTGGCGGGCAATTTATATCCGCTGGCAGAAAACTTATCTCCGCTGGCGAACAACTTATCTCCGCCTGCGGAAAACTTATCTCCGCTGGCAGACAATTTATCTCCGCTGGCGGGAAATTTATATCCGCTGGCGGACAACTTATCTCCGCTGACGAACAACGTTTCTCCGCTAGCGGAAAACTTATCTCCGCTGGCGAACAACTTATCTGCGCTGGCGGAAAACTCATCTCCACTGGCGGACATCTTGTCTCCGCTGGCAGACAATTTATCTCCGCTGGCGGGAAATTTATATCCGCTTGCAGAAAACTTATCTCCGCTGGCGAACAACTTATCTCCGCTGGCGAACAACTTATCTCCGCCTGCGGAAAACTTATCTCCGCTGGCAGACAATTTATCTCCGCTGGCGGGAAATTTATATCCGCTGGCGGACAACTTATCTCCGCTGACGAACAACGTTTCTCCGCTAGCGGAAAACTTATCTCCGCTGGCGAACAACTTATCTGCGCTGGCGGAAAACTCATCTCCACTGGCGGACATCTTGTCTCCGCTGGCAGACAATTTATCTCCGCTGACGAACAACTTATCTCAGCTGGCGGACAACTTATCTCCGCTGGCGGAAAACTTATCTCCGCTGGCGGACATATTGTCTCCGCTGGCAGACAATTTATCTCCGCTGGCGGGAAATTTATCTCCGCTGGCGGACATCTTATCTCCGCTGGCGAACAACTTATCTCCGCTGGCGGAAAACTTATCTCGGCTGGCGGACATCTTGTCTCCGCTGGCAGACAATTTATCTCCGCTGTCGGGAAATTTATATCCGCTGGCAGAAAACTTATCTCCGCTGGCGAACAACTTATCTCCGCTGGCGGGAAATTTATATAAGCTGGGTGGAGCGTACGCTCCCTCACACCCCCTCCATACTTCGGGGGTGCCGAAGAGTGACTGTGACAGCCCGGCTGCGGGTAATTTTGACGCGAAAGCAGGTGCCGTCATGGACCTCCAGTCGCCGGACTCCCAGTCGGTAGGCTCGATCGCGTAAGAATACGGTGATGTTGGATATGAGGTCCCGGGGCAACCGCCGCCCTGGCGCGTTGGTCCGCCATTAGGGGGAGCCTCTGCCCATTCCGGGTCGTCCTGCACCGCGGCTACCGTAGGGTGGAGTCGGAGGATTTGCAGCAGGTCGGCCATCTCGCCATACTCCAGCGGGAGGCTCTCTTCGGAGCCGAAGTCGCGTACTTCCTCATCGGGACGTTGTGGGGGTAGTCCGGCGTGGGCGGCAAAGAGGGGGCGGGATGTCAGCTGACCCCGATGGGTTGGCTGGTGCCCACTGCTGGTTCGCTTGTGGCGCGAAGTCCAGGTTCATGAGGGACCCGGAATCGGACCCTCCGTCGTCGCGTTGGGGTCCTGCTCCTTCCCCTGCATCGCTCGCGTTTGACACGTCAGAGTAGTGTGGCCCAGCACCATCACCGGATTCGTCCTCGTTGCGTACAGCTGGAGGGGTGACTACTCGACCTTGACCGGCCAGGTCCCACTCGGCCCAAAGGGGCGAGTCCCATTCGCTTCCGCGAGCCACTGGGTGTCCGCTCCCTTCGTACTGCAGCGTGGACGCCAGGCTTGGAGCGTCGCGCAGGATCGTCTCGTGCTCGTCGGTGTCCGTGGTCGCATTGTCGTCGTCTATGGCAGCCCCGTAACTCCCGAGCCAAAGGCGATTCAGGGCGGCGACGTCGTGATTGGGCGCCGAGCGGACACCTGCGGTTGCGAAGCGACCATCGGGCTCCACTTCCTCTTCGGCGTCGGTCCCCGGGTCCTGTGTTTGTTGGTCGATCCACCCTTGGATGGCTGCCGCGCGCTGACCCCATGGCATCCAGCCCGGTTGTCTAAGAGACGCCTCTCCGACCCGCCTCAACTGGGCTTGACGGGAGGTGGATGGCCCATCGGGGTTGACGATCCAGCCGCGAGTCCGGCTTGCAGTCGGTTCTTCGGCAGGCGCCGGGACTTCAGGCCGCTGGTCTCCGCTAGGGTGTCCCGTCGTATCACCATTTGCCCCTAGGGGCCGAGCTTGCCTTCCATCTCTTAGACGCTTCATGTCTTCTGTCGGTTCTAGGGAGAAAATGCCTGTCGGTTAGAACCTGCCTGTCTTAACTAGAAGTATTAATACCCTCCCCCTATCCTGCTTGAGCGGTGCGAGTAAGAAGATGTTTACATTGGATGTAGTACTTATCTAATCCCATAAGGGGATGTATACGTAGCTTACGGTTTCGTGGGTCGCGCCCCTTACGGGCGAGGACGTCACGGTAGCGCGCTACCGTAAGTGGCCCTTGCGAAGTCGGCAAGTCATTCGGGTCTCTCCAGCGTCGTCGGGTTCTCCCGGGGTGTTCCACTCCGTGGAAGGCCTTTAAGTCGGCTAAACTCGCTGTTTTCCTTTGTTTGCCTTGTTGAATCTGTAGTCGAACGATGTTGGGAGATAAGAATTGGGTTACCTTGTACGGCCCGTCGTACTTAGGGGCCAACTTTGCCGCGAAACCGTCGGGATGCACGTTGGGTGTTCTCCTGTACGACCTTGAGTACTTCCTGTAGTCGTGTCGCCTTCTCGTGAGCAGGCTCTGGTTCATTTCCTAATCCTGGGGTCATTCCGTCGTACAAGGTTCCTGGCAGCCTTGGTTCTGTTGTGGCTGGGCTACTACCTGTCGTGACAGCTTTGTACTGGCAGAGCTACCGATTCTGTCCGTGTCCACTGGGATCGAAATGTGGTCCGGGGAGCGTTGCATGGCCCTGCGCGGTGTCTACGAAGTTGGCGGGGTCAATGCGAGGTATGTAGCTCTCCAGCGGTAATGTCGCCCATGGT
>CM017778.1:787302-811549 GCA_008121275.1 Drosophila lowei
AAGGAAATGAAAGGGGAAGAAGGAGAGGAAAGAGAGGGACTGAGAGGGTCTTCAGCTATGCTATGCTAAGCTGCCTTTGGATTCCTATACCCCTTCCCGGTTTATACTCCCCTCCCTTGGGATGAATAATAAAATATTTGCGCTGAAGGCGACTAAACTACTGTAGGTGGTAGGTGGCTTTTGATACCGGTGCTGTAGAGGTTGATGTGGGCGGATAGCGGCTGAGGCTAGCTGCTGTGGTTGGCCCTGTGGCCGGCATCCGCTGTAGAGGTTGATGTGGGGCGCTTAGCGGCTGAGGCTAGCTGACCTTCGCTCATACAAGCGCTGATGGGCTGGCACTGTCGTGGCCTTCTTCCAGCTGCTGAAGAGGAGCGGCCGTATACGGCGGCCAGATGCTTCAGGTGGCTTGGTCCGTAGGTGACTTCTTTTAGCTTCGCGGTTAACTTTTCGCTTTGATTTCGAAGTGTTTACTCAGCGATAGCGGCGCGCTCATCTCAACTATTTCACTCTCCCTTGGGAATTGTCTCTCCTCCTTTTCTTTCCCAAGTCAGCGCCCATCGCTTTGTCGAGCCCCTTCGGACCCGATCCAATTCGGAGAAATTGGCTCCTCCGAACGTGACTCTTCCACTCAATCGTAATAGCGATCCCAGAGAAAAGTTAACCGTTAAAAGTTTTGGCCAAATACTTTTAGGCCTTCTTGGCCGACAAGCCACACTGCAGTATGTATTTCGGTTCGCTATCCAATTAAGGCTATTATGGTTGGGGGGTATTGTTGGAGACTAAAGACTGGTTTTAATATAGTATATGGTTCGTTAGGGTATGATAGTTAGCTATGAATTTTTGAAGTTTACAGGGCATGGCCCATTCGCCTTTCCCGTGCAAAGGCTTGTACTGGTCTTCCTCTGCGCTTACCGGGTGTAGGGTATACGTGTAAGCGAAAAAGTAGAAATCACTGGCGTGCTGCATCCGCAGCTATTGGCTTTGCCCACCCTCTCTCGGCTTGGCCTTGCTGATCGGGCGCCGCCCCTTCTGCGCTGAGAAGGCGTCGGCGCCTTTCCCCGTCTGCCTTGGATCTAGCTGGCTTGGCACCTGCATTCATACATATATATATATAACCCTTCACTCATCCCTGTCCCGCTGCTAGCCAGCTGAAGATCGGCACTTCAGCTGGCACTTCCAGGCTATATGGTCCCATGTATTTAACCACTTTGACTTTTCAGTTTTTTTTCTCTTACATATGTGCACATATGACGCAGATTTGAGCAGGCACTTTTCCGGCTTAGTTTACAATTTTTTGTCTTGCTCTACCTGTTGGTGGAACTTGATAGAACGAACAAAACTCCTCGGTTAACCCCGGGGAGCGATCTCACACTCCCAATTCGAACCCGCTGAGGCGTTTCTTCATCTTTTCTTTTTTCGGTGGCCGAATTCCACTGATGCTCTTAAGCCCCTGAATTTTCTTATTCCACCGGCAGATACATTTTTCATCTTCTCCCCTGTAGCCAGCTTTGGGTGAACTTATATATGTCCAAGCGACAAGTCACTTCATAAGGGTCTCCAAGAACACATCGCAAAACTTCATTCAAATCAAAAATTCAGTCGGTCTATGGACGGCCCTAATGGGTTAACTTACATTATTCGATGGAGAAAAAAGGAAGATAAATTCTAAGTGGTAATGGGACCATTCTTTGGCCGGAAGTTTTGGAAAATCGAAAATTCACTTTACTTACGACCAGACCTCGCAAATAACGGTTGACACTTTCGGGGTGTCTGATAAAACCTCTTATTTACGGACACATTGAGAAAAGGAACAGAAAAGACCCGATCAAATCTGTTTTTGCTCAACTCGCTCTTTACTCAAGCAAAGACCGATTTTTCACTTCTCTTTTGGTACTGTTTTCACTGAGCATCTTGTCGCGAGCGAACGAAAAAGTGTCTTTGCGTATGTATGCGTGCTTGTAAGTGTGGTGCCTATGGCAACGATCACTTGCCTTTTGAATTGTATGCGGTTTGACTATTGGCGATTTAAATGAATTGAATTTATAATAGGTATAACCTTCATTATCATCACATCTCATCTTCATCGTATCTGTTCAGTTTGCAGAAAATTTGCATATATATAAAAATATACATATTACAATACAATAACCCAAAAGATGCGGAAAACATGAATAAAAAACATAAACACGAAAAAACTAAAACACTTTACTCAGACACTTTTCGGTTCTGCTCATCTACGGACACTTTTTCTGTGAGCGCTTGATCAAAAGTGTCTTTCTAAGTTGTTATTGTGAGAACCGATCGTGTGTCGGCTCAACCGAAAACACGAAACGCATAACACAAGCGAAGAGACAAAAGTGTTCTGCTCAGTGAGAGACCGTGTCTGCGTGGTCTTTTTCTGTTTCGTCAGGGACGAGACAGCAAAGTGAAAAAGTGTTGACCGTTATTTGCAAGCTATGCTTACGACTATTACTTTCATTTTTCCTAGGTATTGAAAAAATTTGTTCGACGCCGAAAGATATACTACTTCAGTATCTCCTTTTGACTAGAGAGATATCTCTCTATATAAAATCTAAAATATCTGAAATATATGACCATTTGCACCTTCTTGAGTATAGTTACTTCATAAATCTCGACAGATTAAGCGAGTAAAGGATTCGACGACTTAAGTTTATGGTGGGTTGAATTTGGCAAGGAAGGTCAATTTATTGTGTGTTGTAATCTACCTAGTAGTTGGTCAACAAGTAACAAAGGAGTGCAAGGGTCGCAGATGTATTCAACAAATTACTCCAACTTGTTTTCTTCAGAAATACCAGAGATAATATATACATTTAAAAATTTTTTACATTATACATACTATCTAATTTTAAGCTCTTGCCGAAGAGAAAAATTCCGTAAGCTTTATTTAATAGTTTATTTTATTTATCTAGATTGTTAAATTACATTTTTAGTTTAATTTTTGTTCAGAAAGGCATGCCAAAATAAAGTGCCCCGGATCTGGGGCCACTTGCAACCTCTATAAAAACCTGGGTGGTCCAGAGTTAAATGACCCAGGATTTGGAGGGTGTGATGTGGGCGATAACTGTCCATGACGCATCATATCAAATGGCGAGCTAGAGCGCTGCACGAAGCGGTGATAGTTGCTTTGTGGCAGAGCGTGCTAAAATTAATGGAAAATTGTTATTATAGATTAAATACCGAGAAGGAAATACTAACGTGTATACTTCGCAGGGTCAGTGCACTTGGAACGTTTCCAATTACGCGAGGACTTGGACCATCGCCCAAATCTAATTGTAAACTTTCTGGCATGTCGTTATTGCTGCCGACGCTACGGCCGCTAGTATTTCCAGTACTATTCGACAAATGAAGCTGACCTAACGATGCGGTGGCCATAGCCACATCCGGCATCATATCTGAAAGATGACTATTTCCAGAGTCTAAAGCACATGCGCCGTTCTCAACACTCATATCCAAGCCTAAGCTATTCCCATGCGGAAATCGAAAGTCCCCTTCTGTTATTAATGCCGGCAGTTCATTTCGTGGACGCGCTGACGCTGAAATACGTGCATAGCTACATTGAAGCGCAGGACCAGAGTTGGTTGCCAAAATACTGGCTACACCAAGAAGCCCATTTGATTGGTGACGCGGAAAAGTAAGATTTCGGCTATAATAGGGGTGTACTCCATCAGTGCCACAGATTGATGATGCTGACGATCCCATTGATGAGGACGATAAAAAGAAGATCCAACGGTTGCTTCGCGGAACTGAGCCATAGCCGCTGGTGATGCAGGTGGATCTCTTTGATCTTCATCTAAGCAAATCCGTCTTCGCTTTGAGTAGTCGACGCAACTCCACACGGATTTCTTTGTGAACATCACCACTTTCTGGCTGGATTGGTGTGAGCTTTCCAGAATATCAGATACTTCATCAGGAGGTTAAACTCCCTCACGACCCGAAGCCGAATTTGTCGCCCGACACTTCATGCTTTGATGAAAGTGGCAGTAGCGGCACGCTGGCACATAGACTGGCGAAGTTTATGCTCGCGTTTACGCATTGCCAATAAAGTTTGGTTATCCGGTGCTGGTATAACAGCCGACCCTACCATCATGTCAATATTTTCATGAATAGCACCACGATTAACAACACTACAAAGTCCATTATTAGCCGCTGCATTCATTTGGTAGACCATATACAAGGTATCAGGAATATCTGGCGGGTGTCGCGACCTACGCATACGCATTAGTTCAACCTGATGGTGAGATGAAGATAATCGATCCTTCAACAAGGCCTTTACTTCCTCAAAATACGGCATAAAGAGACGTGGTCTTACAAAGAGTCCCTGATTACCCACTACGTATCCAGGCATTGATACGCAAAAATTTTCCTCGTTCATCTCCCTAATCATATGTAGAGGCGGCGTGCTGACAAGACCTCGACGAATTGCTTGGCAGAGTATCTCACTATGAGGTGGTAAAACATGGTCTATGCGCACTAAGGGCAATAATTCTGAGATTATGTCCCGCAACTCTACATCCACTCAAATCCACGTTTTTACGCCCTTTGCGTGCAACTGAGGGGCTGTGTGTGACAACAAGTTTAGTTCACGATCTTCCATACGGCGAATGAGCTCCTGTTCTCCCCATTTAAGAACAGCCTGCAGAATCTCTAGCTCAGAAGCTTGTAAAAAATTACTCTGCAGAACATGTAACAGTTGCGTTTTATCTAGTTGGTGCAGGACAGGTGGCTAACGGCAAATTCCTTCTCGTACTGACAAGCTTGTCTAAACACCCACGCGCGGAGCCATGGGGTTGGCAACCCCACTTTAAAACTGTTGGTAAAATTATCAAGGGACAGCCATTCGAGTATTAAATCCTCACAGCCCTGCGCTAAAATATCAAGCTCTAAAAACCGTCCAATCTGGTACAGCTCCATAGCTTCCTCTAGTGTCGTTGGACGCACTCTTCCTGTGTTGGTTAAGGCATGCACTTCCCCAGTGATCCTGCCGACGTACCCGATCCAACACCGCGTAAAAATCAGTGACAAATCAACAATGTCCAGGTAAAATCGCTTGCAGCAGTACACGCGCATATCTCTTCGGTATAACGGTTTCGTCTAATACAATTCGCGTGGGCACGTGTAAGGAACGTTCAACGTACTCATCAATGTTGCGCGTTCGACGCGCAATTCGTCTACGAAAAAGGGTGAGCGCACTCAAAATGGCTTTATGGCATGGAAGTTCGATCTTTGGTCGAAAACCGTACTCGAGGTACCCGAGTCTTGTCGCAGATTGTCGTTGTTACCATCTGCTGTGAAAACAAGTGCCGCATCTGCGTAGTCGCCAGTCTCCAACAAATAGCGAAGATCATGATCTAGAGGATTTGGTGTGCCAAAGTCGTCTCTTCAGCTGACGCAACACTGTGATTTCGATGTTCCGGATCATGCGGACACATATCGCCAGTATATAAATAACGCAATAGGGAAGAGAAAAGTTGCACGTCAATAGGCGAAGGGCGAGGCAGTTCAAGACAAATACGCGCTCCGAAACCAGGACAACCTGCGAGTAAGTCGCGAAAATAGGGTGCAACGAGCTGATAATATTGATCGGTGCACCGGAAAAATAGTCCCGCGAAAAACAAGATCACAATCAGTGCAAAATTTAGATCGTAAAGAGCAGCAAGGTCTTGTTTGTATGTTGCTGCCGGAGGTCGCGCCAATTCAGCTTGCACCTATAAATATATGATGTTTAAAAAACTAATAGACAACCAATAAATGTTTTATTCTAACCGATAAGTCCCTTAATGCCGACAAGGCTTCGAACTCCTCGCATAGAGCTGCCAGCTCCATAGGTGCCTATGATCTGACACAAAATCTCGTAGAACGCGAGCGTGATCATATGCTTTTGACGAACGTCGTCTACGTATAAACTTTCTCTTAAGCGTCGCAAAACCAGTTACACGCTTTCGTCTTTGATCTCGATGGTACTGTGCGCCACTAATACCACTACCACTGCCAGTCGTCATGCCAACCGCTCCTGCTGTGACCATACCTGCCATGCTCATAGGCAGCAGCAACTGATATGTTTCCATTAGAGTTTCCGGTACTATTAAGTGCAGCTCCTGATGATGCGACGTTAGGATAGTTAATACTGGAAAGTACTGGCTCCCATTTTCCAGCTAAGGTAAGTCAATTTTCCTATTCCAAATATACGGCGCTTTCAAAAGAAACGCCTGATACGCATTTTAGGGCATTCATACAGATTCAATTTTTCATTTTCCATTATCTAGGCTAGATTAGCCCGGACGCCCCTCTTGGGGCCACTCATAGAGCCAATATATTTCGTTATCGAATGGGTGTTATGGACCTCCGAAATAGTGCTTATGCGGTTTAAAGTCCTCCAGAGTCGATGTTTTTGTTCAATATTTATTGCGTTTTAGAAATTTACGCTGATTCTGGAATAAACAAATTTTAAATATCACAAGACATCAAAATATGTTTTAATTCAGTTTGAGCGATCGGAAAACGGAACCCATAGCTTGATCGTTAAACCTTCCCTGCTATTACATACATTTTTCCGCAATTTAATACATAAAACCCCAGTGGTATGTGCATAAGAGAGCCAGATGAGTTTTAAATTCAAACTGTTTTATGTTCAAAACTTATGCACTACATGTAGGTAACTATAACTTAATTAAAACTATGACCAGATTTGGGATCGACGACTCATGTATATTGTTTTATGGTCGAACCGCTTAAAAGCTCTGCTGAGAAGTGTCTTTGTTTTACCCGATACTCAAAATCAGTATAGGGGGTATATTAGATTTGTGGGGAAAGTGGATGTAATACCAGCACGCCTAGAAGGAAGCGTTTCCGACCCCATAAAATTATATACATATTCTTGATCCAGCATCAATAGCCGAGTCGATAGGAGCCAGCCTCTGTCTGTCCGTCCGTTCGTCTGTCCGTCCCACTATGAGCGCCTAGTGCTCCAGGACTATAAAACCCCTAGAGCAACGACATTTGTATCAGACTCCTGTGACAACTCACTGTTACAAATGAAAACAAGGCTTCGCCCCACCTTCCGTCTCACAACGAAGAAAATCTGTGGCAACCACAGATCTCAGAACTAATGGGAGCTAGAGCATAAAGAGGGCGAAAAATCTGTGGCATACGAGAAAACCAAAAACCACAGAACCGTAGAGAATAATCCCTTATAGACTGCCTTATCAAGATAAATCGGATTATTATTATAGCAGGAAAGAACCAATCAATTTGCAGTGGCTACGCAAACCCAATACGCGCTACTCATTCTCTCTCGCCCTCTGGCGGAAGGAAGCCATACTGACTGATATCCGGGTATAAATGTAGAGTCCGCGGCCGTAGCAGCGGCTGAAGCCCGTGAAGTCACCGGACGGGTCGCCGGTTGTGCATAGCAAACAGCCCTCCTCCGGTAGAGTCAGCTGCGATTAAGCGGGTATTCCAAAGTCAAACTTAGTTTGTATTTGCGGGAAATGCGGTAATAAGCAGTCCCGGACAGCCAGCGGGTGTCCGCGAACGGAGGGCCTGGGGACTGGCCCAACCAGCAACAACAGGAGACCCAACGTATCTTTTCGCGCAAGTTGCCAAAGAAGGTCTCTGATCGATGTCGGATAAAGGCTGCGCGGACGCTAAAATTCCCAGGAACCAGTGAAGTGGGTGGACGCGGCATTTCCCGACCGCTGCTTCGAGCTCCTAGAAAAGGCGACCAGCAGACCGAGGACCAGGATGTTGCAGGATGCAACCAAGATTTTACAACCACTGATTGGAAGGTAATAAAGGTTGGGGGCGACACAGGAACCGACAAAACCAGCCTGTTCTCGTGCTCAACAAAGTCGCTGGCCCCGATAAAAGGCAGCCAAAGGCGAGGCTGAACTTCGGCTTCAGCTCCAGGCACCGTTAAGGGGTAAGTGTAAAGTGTAAAGGCGCATCTTGTCGACAACCAGTCGAGCAGGGAGCCGGCACAAAGAGGCGCTGGAAGTGCTCAATTTAAGATCCATGTACCAGGAACGTCTCCGCGATTTCCTGAGACTAAGCTGCGTCAATCTTCACCACCGTAAAGCAGCATCTGCTGGCCTAATATACTCCGCTTAGATGTGGAGGCGGAGCCGATGTGAATCAAATCCGGGCATTGGATAGTGGGAATAAAGGTATGTGGTTTAGCGACGAGGGGAGTACAAGATGATTGTAGCTCAAAATGAAAGTAAAATCCGTACCTGCATTCTTGCTGAAAGCACTTAAATTTTTTCTGTTCGTGCTTTGTAATGGCATTAACACTTTGGCAAGCCCTTCAAAGCTGCAAAGGACCGCATCTAAGTCTGTTGTCGTCCTACATGGCCCTTGGGGAAAGCGATGCTCCAAACGACCTCGTTCGTAAAGCTAGCCAGCGACAGCAAGAAGTCGGATACAGGTTTGTTAATGGATGCTGACGCCAACGCTCACCAAACTCACCAACCCAAAAGAATGGTATGGGGCGAGTCACTTTCAGCTAAACTCCTAATTTTATTAATTTGTAATCGGGGCAACAACTCTACATTTATAATAAAATCCGACCGGCTATTCACACTGACGACCATCCACCATCCATTTTGGGATGTGGTTCGTAAAAGGTTATTTGCGGTTCGAAAATTTCCCCATTTATTCCACCACCCATCTGGGATGTTCTAAATGCAAACCCAAGAAACCAATGAATGGCATAATGGCAGACATATTTCAAATCGTTATTCGAATTTTAAATCGTTGAAGACTGTTGAGAAATGAGCCTCGTAGATTTTAGTTCAATGTTTTTTATGTATATTACGATTGACCTATTCATTCGCTCATAAGTGTATTGCACCGCCAAGTATTAAAGCTAGTTTTACGCGCATAGCTGTGTTGTTATTGCTCGTGTGCAAAACAAGCTGTAATGTTCTCCACATATGCAAACCCGCAGCTGCACACGCACACACAGCGTTCCGTTTTGCATTGAGACCGTCGCGTCGAGTCGTATCGCGTGATCTTCCAATTCCCTTTGCTCGACTTCTTTTCGCGGAGTTGAGTTAGTCAAAATCTCTAGATGAAACCAACCGCGCATAGTTTATACCGCCGCATCATGAATTTCCCGCTATTCATACATATAGCAGTAACATAACCCACCCATATTAAATAGCCAATATATGAAAATAAATAAGCTCAATATATTAAACGATTATACAGTCCACTAATTCGCAACCATAGCAAATTTTGGTCCTTCCGGATCTCCGCGTTTGAGTTTATTTTATACATTGGTGATATCGTTGACCGCTGTTCGCCATGAAGGCTCTAGTGCATCGTCTAATTCAGCAACGTGGTGCCTGCCACCAAATCCCAAATAACTCGCGCGTGGCTACGGAGGCTCAAGGTTTGTACGATCATGTACTTCTGTGCAAACATTAGAGCGCAAGTTGGACCGACTGGTTGCAACTTTCAACCGCTTTATATGAAGCTCTCTCTGAAGAGCTGGTCAATATAAAATGATGAAGATGAATACGTGGATCGGATTTGGATATCCCCGAATAGCTGAAAAGTTCTTTAGTGCGCATAGTATTTTCACCGAACCCATACGTGACCGGGCAGTCACATAATGCGCAACTCAAATCTACTGCTATCAAACACTGTGGGCAACTTATTCCGGGGACAAGCTCAACTTCTGGAGAAGATTCGGGACTCACAGCTGCATTTTGAAAAATACGCATTCCGACGTTTTCGGGCAGATACGAGGATTTGAATTGTCAGTTTAGTGACTTGTTCTTAGGCTCAGTCGACAAGAAGAGTAGTCTTTCAAGTGCCAAAAGTTTCATTATTTGAAATCCTATCTGGATGGTGAAGCGTTGTCTCTGATAAACATATTCCCGTATCGGATGCCAATTACCAGGACGCATGGGAGGCTCGAAAACCGCTATAACAAGAAGTCACTGATTGCTCGTTCGTTCATTCAAAACTTTCTTTCCGTTACCAACCGCAAAGGGGTTCAAACATCGCCGAGTTAGCGTAAAAGAATAGTCGACACCGCCGACGAAGTATACGTAGTCTACATGCGCTGACTGCGACGAAGCGCGCGATGTCTTAAACGTCCATATCTTGCTCTCAAAGGCTAGACCCGCAGATACCAGGAAGCGATTTTACTCCGGGCAGATCGATGCAAGGAGAAAATGCTGACCGCCGTGACCTGTTCGTCTTGTCAAGATCCAAAGGCTAATCCAGGATAAACACGGTGCTGGATAGACGTGATGCAGTTTCTCATCATGTGGACGTGCAAAGACGTTCGTGATTGTGTATATTGTCACGGGCAACACATTATTTATGCGTGTACTCAATTCAAGGCTCTTGATGTTGTGGATCGACGCACGTTCGCAATGGATAATAATTTGTGCTTCAATTGTCTGCCGATCTCATCAAATGCCATGTAGGTGTAATTCCAAACCCGTGCCGTCTGTGTTGAGGCACCACACTCTTGTCCATCCAGAGGATATCCCATCCCGGTTTCCGGGTTGCTGTCAATACATCCGCTGATCTAACCTTCCACTCGTCCAGTTCGCTGGGGATGCTGATCCTGCCGTGGTCAGCCACCATACATTGGAGAGGGAATTCGGGGCCCAATGAATTCACGCGCTATTGCCAACGATTTTGGCCACTATAGTCGACTCGGGGCAACGAGACAACCTGCAGGATACCGTTGGATACTGGGTCAACTATAACGATGGTCGCCGAATCATTTATTCAACGGAGTGCCGCGCACACTATGCTCATATACCAGTGGTTGGTCTAGGCGCAAATCCTGCTGGGGTTACTAGAGGTCGCCACATTCACGCTGCTCTCCCGCACAAGCTCAGCCTCAGTGGTGGTAACAGGTCTGATTATGAACACTTTAACCTCCTCGATTCCAGCCCAGAGGGATCGAATTACAACACACCGATGTGGAACGAGTTGTGATCACTTCGCCAGCGGACCCACCACATTTTGGTGGTGAAATCGACGTGATTTTTTGGGGCTGATCAACTTTGGAACATTTGCGCTAAACAACGCAAAGAGTTTGGTTCTGAATATCTATTGCACTTCATACTAATTTTGGTGGGTCATTACAGGCGCTACCATCTCAGTAGTGATGCTTACCCACGCGCCGCTTTATCACGCTCACGAGGATCTGGACTCTTTAGTTCGATCGATCATGGATAAGGAACAAGTTAAACCAAGTAACGCTACCACCGATGCTAGTGAGCCCGCTGAGAAACACTTCGTTCATACGCACACCCCAGAAACGATGGCGTGTTCATCGTCTAACATCAGAGCAAGGATTCTGCTCCGCCGATGGGATCCACATTGCCGCAAGCTCTAACTATTGCTATTGCCAGTACTTCGTGTTGATCAGACTCAGAAATTGGACTGCATTGGCTCTCATCACCCCTACGGACTTGGAACACTTATGTTGGCAATCGCACTGCTGGGATTCTAAAAGCTTGTCCACGTAGCTACTGGCAGCACATTCGCACTGGGGACAATCCCGCGGACTGTGCATCACGCGGACTTCTACCAAAGGAGCTTGTAGAACACCAACTGTGGTGGAATGGACCACCGTGGCTTTCCCATTCACGTCGCACTTGGCCACCTGCTAAGGCAAAGTTCGCACTGTCGACTGAGGACGCTGCGCGGATGAAAGTAAAGGTCAAACCCCAAGTTAATCTACACATTTCCGATGAAGGAAATGATCTTAACTGTATGATCAACAAAGCTTAGCTATTGCTTTCGTTTTGTACATCGACTTCGTTGCAAGGACCGCCTGTCATCATTTTTATCGTCATGGGAGCTTCAATATGCCCGCTCTAGGGTAATCAAACATGTCCAGATGGAGTTCTTCCAAGTGGAGTACAGACAGCTGAGCACTGGACAAGCCCTTTCCCAAAAATCCAAGTTGATTCACTACACTCCATTTGTTGACGACCAAGGAATAATGCGCGTAGGAGGACGCATTGGCAATTCGATGGCAACTTATGATGCAAAACATCCCATACTTCTTCCAAAGGAATCACCAGTCGCTGTTTTACTAGCTAGACACCAGTACGTCACATCGCTACACGCTGGAGTCGAATTTATGTTCCACATTTTGAGACAGAAGTATTGGATTTTGGAGCCCGCAACATAGTCCGAAAACTTGTATACAACTGGAAGATTTGTTTCCTCCAGCGCAAAGATACGAGCACACAACTCATGGCTGATCATCCCGCCTTTCGCGTTCAGCCCACCCGCTGCTTTCTACATACTGGATTGAATTACGCTGGACCAGTTACCATCAAGACATCAGCAGGTCGGACACCGAAGTTTGGCAAAGCTTGGCCTGCCATCTTTGTTTGTCTGTCCACCAAAGCAATTCATATCTAGCTCGTCAGTGATTTGACGACTCCGCATTTATCGCCGCTTTCAAACGGTTTTGGTCTCGACGTGGCCCTATATCCGATTTGTACTCAGACAATGGCACAACATTCCATGGATCAGAAAGGAACTAACGGAGATGCAACGGATAGCTGTATCTCAAAGTCAACACGAGGAAATTGCTAATTTTCTGACGAGCCAGGAAATCAACTGGCACTTCATTCCGCCGTCTGTCCCGCATTTTTGAGGTATTTGGGAGACCGGCGTACGATCTATCAAGCTCCACCTTCGCCGAGTAATTGGTAGCAGTACGTTGACTTTGAGAAATATTCAACAACTTTACCCCAGATTGAAGGTTTACTCAACTCGCCCAATGTGCGCGCTCAGCGATCACAGCTTGGATCCCCTTACCCCGCTCATTTTCTTACAGGTCTACCTCACATGTCGGTGCCGGAGCCGTCCTTGCTGGACGTCGACATTCAACTGCAGCGTTGGAGACAACTGCAAGCCAAGGTTCAAGGATTCTGGAAACGTTGGAGTCTTGAATACCTTGCTTCTTGCAACCTCGCACGAAATCGCAGCAGGAGTCCAACAACATAACCGTGGACACTCTTGTGGTACTGAAGGAGCCGAATCAGCAGCCTAGCAAGTGGCTGCTTGGGCGAATCACCGAAGTTCATCCTGGCCAAGACGAGAGGGTTCGAGTGGTCACCGTAAAAACAGCCCGAGGAGTTTACAAGAGACCTATTACCAAACTTGCTGTGCTTCCTTGTTCTGAACAGTCCTTCAGGGGGCCGGTATGTTGAGAAATGAGCCTCGTAGATTTTAGTTCAATGTTTATGTATATTACGATTGACCTATTCATACGCTCATGAGTGTATTGCACCGCTTAAGTAACTAGTTTTACGCGCATAGCTGTGCTGTTATTGCTCGTGTGCAAAACATAGCTGTAATGTTCTCACACGCATAGCCAAACCCGCAGCTGCACACGCACACAGCGATGCGTTCCGTTTTGCATTGAGACCGTCGCGTCGAGTCGTATCGCGTGATCTTCCAATTCCCTTTTGCTCGACTTCTTTCGCGGAGTTGAGTTAGTCGAAATCTCTAGATGAAACCAACCGCACGCATACCGCCGCATCATAGACACCCCCCGCTATTCAGATACATGTGTAACATAACCACCCATATTAAATAACCAATATATGTAAATAAATAAACTCAATATATTAAAAGATTATACAGTCCACTAATTCATAACCATAGCAAATTTTGGTCTTTCGAGCCGGATTTCCGCGTTTGAGTTTATTTTTATACATATTGAGTGATATCGTTGACCCCTGTTCGCCATGAAGGCCCTAGTGCATCGTCTAATTCAGCAACGTGGTGCCTGCAAATCCCAAATAACTCGCGTGGCTACGGAGGCTCAAGAGTTTGTACAGTCATGTACTTCTGTGCAAACATTAAAGCACAAGTTGGACCGACTGGTTGCAACTTTCAACCGCTTTATGGAGCTCTCTGAAGAGCTGGTCCAATATAATGATGAAGATGAATACGTGGATCCGGATTTGGATATCCCCGAATATGAGAAAAAGTTCTTTAGTGCGCATAGTATTTTCACCGAAGCCATACGTGACCGGAGCAGTCACGATACTGAGCACGACAACTCCAATCTACTGCTATCAATCACTGTGGAACGCTTATTTGAGGGTCAAACTCAACTTCTGGAGAAGATTCGGGACTCACAGCTGCATTTTGAAAAATACGCATTCCGACGTTTTCGGGCAGATACGAGGATTGGTGTCAGTTTAGTGACTTGTTCTTAGGCTCAGTCGAGAAGAAGAGTAGTCTGTCCAAGTGCCAAAAGTTTCATTATTTGAAATCTTATCTGGATGGTGAAGCGTTGTCTCTGATAAAACATATTCCCATATCGGATGCCAATTACCAGGACGCATGGGAGAGGCTCGAAAATCGTTATAACAAAAGTCACTGATTGCTCGTTCGTTCATTCAAAACTTTCTTTCGGTGCCAACCGCAAAGGGTTCAAACATCGCCGAGTTGCGTAAAATAGTCGACACCGCCGACGAAAGTATACGTGGTCTACATGCGCTGAGCTGCGACAGCCGCGATGTGTGGCTGATCCATATCTTGCTCTCAAAGCTAGACCCTGAATGCCAGGAAGCTTGGGCCACCTCCAGTGAATCGTGCAAAGAAAATGTGACCATAAATGACCTGTTCGGCTTTGTCTTCGCCAAGATCCAAAGCTAATCCAGGATACACACACGGTGCTGAATAAACGTCGTGCAATTTCTCATCATGTTGACGTGCCAAATACGCCTGCTTGTGATTGTGTATATTGTCACGAGCAACACAGTCTTTATGCGTGCACTCAATTCAAGGCTCTGGATGTTGTGGACCGCCGCAAGTTCGCAAGGGATGGTAATTTGTGCTTCAATTGTCTAAGCCGATCTCATCAAGTCAAGGAGTGTAATTCCACAAACACGTGCCGTCTGTGTAAGTTGAGGCACCACACTCTTGTTCATCCAGAGGACATACGCTCTGTCACGGCTTCCGCTGATGTCAATACATCCGCTGACTCACCCGTCTGCTCGTCCAGTTTCCCTGCTGATGCTGATCCTGCCGTGGTCAGCCATCATACATTGAGAGGAAATTCGTGGCCAAGGGTCAGGCCATATTGCCAACGATTTTGGCCACTATAGTCGACTCCTGGGGCAACGAGACAACCTGCAGGATACTGTTGGATACTGGGTCAACTATAACGATGGTCGCCGAATCATTTATTCAACGAATTGGATTGCCGCGCACGCATGCTCATATACCAGTGGTTGGTCTAGGCGCAAATCCTGCTGGGGTTACTAGAGGTCGCGCCACATTCACGCTGCTCTCCCGCACAAGCTCAGCCTCAGTGGTGGTAACAGGTCTGATTATGAACACTTTAACCTCCTCGATTCCAGCCCAGAGGATCGAGTCTAACACACCGATGTGGAACAGGATTCGTGATCTACCCTTAGCGGACCCTACATTTGGTAAGCCAGGCGAAATCGACGTGATTTTAGGAGCTGATCAACTTTGGAACATTTACACTAAACAACGCAAAGAGTTTGGTTCTGAATATCCTATTGCACTTCATACTAATTTTGGTTGGGTCATTACAGGCAGCTACCATCTCAGTAGTGATGCTTACACCCACGCACTAGCACATCACGCTCACGAGGATCTGGACTCTTTAGTTCGATCGATCATGGATAAGGAACAAGTTAAACCAAGTAACGCTACCACCGATGCTAGTGAGCCCGCTGAGAAACACTTCGTTCATACGCACACCCCAGAAACGATGGCGTGTTCATCGTCTAACATCAGAGCAAGGATTCTGCTCCGCCGATGGGATCCACATTGCCGCAAGCTCTAACTATTGCTATTGCCAGTACTTCGTGTTGATCAGACTCAGAAATTGGACTGCATTGGCTCTCATCACCCTACGGACTTGGAACACTTATGTTGGCAATCGCACTGCTGGGATTCTAAAAGCTTGTCCACGTAGCTACTGGCAGCACATTCGCACTGGGGACAATCCCGCGGACTGTGCATCACGCGGACTTCTACCAAAGGAGCTTGTAGAACACCAACTGTGGTGGAATGGACCACCGTGGCTTTCCCATTCACGTCGCACTTGGCCACCTGCTAAGGCAAAGTTCGCACTGTCGACTGAGGACGCTGCGCGGATGAAAGTAAAGGTCAAACCCAAGTTAATCTACACATTTCCGATGAAGGAAATGATCTTAACTGTATGATCAACAAAGCTTCCTCCTGGTCACATCTCTTGCGGACACTTAGCTATTGCTTTCGTTTTGTACATCGACTTCATTGCAAGGACCGCCTGTCATCATTTTATCGTCATGGAGCTTCAATATGCCCGCTCTAGGGTAATCAAACATGTCCAGATGGAGTTCTTCCAAGTGGAGTACAGACAGCTGAGCACTGGACAAGCCCTTTCCCAAAATCCAAGTTGATTCACTACACTCCATTTGTTGACGACCAAGGAATAATGCGCGTAGGAGGACGCATTGGCAATTCGATGGCAACTTATGATGCAAAACATCCCATACTTCTTCCAAAGGAATCACCAGTCGCTGTTTTACTAGCTAGACACCAGTACGTCACATCGCTACACGCTGGAGTCGAATTTATGTTCCACATTTTGAGACAGAAGTATTGGATTTTTGGAGCCCGCAACATAGTCCGAAAACTTGTATACAACTGGAAGATTTGTTTCCTCCAGCGCAAAGATACGAGCACACAACTCATGGCTGATCATCCCGCCTTTCGCGTTCAGCCCACCCGCTGCTTTCTACATACTGGATTGCATTACGCTGGACCAGTTATCATCAAGACATCTGCAGGTCGGACACCGAAGATTGGCAAAGCTTGGTTTGCCATCTTTGTTTGTCTGTCCACCAAAGCAATTCATATCGAGCTCGTCAGTGATTTGACGGCTCCCGCACTTATCGCCGCTTTCAAAGATTTTGGTCCCGACGTGGCCCTAAATCCGATTTGTACTCAGAGATATGGCACAACATTCCATGGGGCCAGAAAGGAACTAACGGAGATGCAACGGATAGCTGTATCACAAATTCAAGACGAGGAAATTGCTAATTTTCTGACGAGCCAGGAAATCAACTGGCACTTCATTCCGCCGTCTGCCCCGCATTTTGAAGGTATTTGGGAGACCGGCATACGATCTATCAAGCTCCACCTTCGCCGAGTAATTGGTAGCAGTGCGTTGACTTTCGAGAAATATTCAACAACTTTACCCCAGATTGAAGGTTTACTCAACTCTCGCCCAATGTGCGCGCTCAGCGATCACAGCTTGATCCCCTTACCCCCGCTCATTTTCTTACAGGTCTACCTCACATGTCGGTGCCGGAGCCGTCCTTGCTGGAGGTTGACATTCACAGACTGCAGCGTTGGAGACAACTGCAAGCCAAGGTTCAACGATTCTGGAAACGTTGGAGTCTTGAATACCTTGCTTCCTTGCAACCTCGCACGAAATGGCAGCAGGAGACCAACAACATAACCGTGGACACTCTTGTGGTACTGAAGGAGCCGAATCAGCAGCCTAGCAAGTGGCTGCTTGGGCGAATCACCGAAGTTCATCCTGGCCAAGACGAGAGGGTTCGTGGTCACCGTAAAACAGCCCGAGGAGTTTACAAGAGACCTATTACCAAACTTGCTGTGCTTCCCTTGTTCTGAACAGTCCTTCAGGGGGGCCGGTATGTTGAGAAATGAGCCTCGTAGATTTTAGTTCAATGTTTATGTATATTACGATTGACCTATTCATACGCTCATGAGTGTATTGCACCGCTTAATTAACTAGTTTTACGCGCATAGCTGTGCTGTTATTGCTCGTGTGCAAAACATAGCTGTAATGTTCTCACACGCATAGCCAAACCCGCAGCTGCACACGCACACAGCGATGCGTTCCGTTTTGCATTGAGACCGTCGCGTCGAGTCGTATCGCGTGATCTTCCAATTCCCTTTTGCTCGACTTCTTTTCGCGGAGTTGAGTTAGTCGAAATCTCTAGATGAAACCAACCGCACGCATAGTTTATACCGCCGCATCATAGATACCCCCCGCTATTCATATACATGTGTAACATAACCACCCATATTAAATAACCAATATATGAAAATAAATAAGCTCAATATATTAAACGATTATACAGTCCACTAATTCATAACCAAAGACTAAAAAAAGAAAAAAATGCAACAGACACAATACGAAATGGAGAGACCAGAAATTGGTGGTAATAATTAAACATATGTACATATGTATGTATTTGCTTTCTTTTTATGATTAGTATTTTACAGTCTTTATTTAAACAAACAATACACGCAAGTCGAAATGGACTGCATAGATGGAAAATCTTGCTATAAACATTTGGCATGATAGTACTGCGGATTTGCGGAGGTCCCGAAATAGTTCCGTTAAAGTCGACGGGGACAGATCTAACTGCGGCTCTAGTATTCTTTCTGCAACCAAACGGATTAAACTGGAAAATCTTCTGGAGATTGTTGGGAAAATGCTTGAAGTCCAGAAGGAGCAGCAGAAATTACAGGATGAGCACCAGGAAACAAAGCGAGAGATACTTCAGCAATTTGCGAGCAGCCAAGGCCAAACCAAACCAACCAACCTCCAAACAAAGCTGCTGCAATTTTTAAGGGAGTTCAAAGAGTAACGTTTATTGTACATATATGGATTGTTTTATTATAGCCAATAATAAATATAGCCAATTAACTAATTTGAAATTGTGAAAATTTCACAATTCAGACCAAAACTTTGTATTTTTATGCTTATCAGGATGGTACCAGTGTGAATCGGAGTTTCACATCTGTCAAAAATCCCAGCGTTCTTCCGGGATGTGCTCAGTGAGCAGAGCCCAGAACTCTCAGACATGTTCAATAATTGGAAAGTCGATATTATCTCTCGAGACCCCAAAACTGGCAATATTGATCCCAGGATAGCCAACTGGAAAAGTACAGAACAGCCATGGAGGAACTACACCCCTCCAAAGCACCAAACCAAAGCTCCAAACACAGGACGACCTAAACCGTCTAGTAAACAGGTTCACGGAAGCATGCAACAAAGCTTTCACTGAAGCATGCAACAAAGCTTTCACGGCAGCATGCCCCTTAAAAAAAGCTAAGGGGAAAAAAGAAACCCCCCTGGTGGTCAAAACAAATAGATTTCCAACGAAAAGCTGTAGGACGCTAACGAGAAGAAGCACTGGAAAGACTATAAAATCAGTCTCTCCTATACAAAAGGAAACTAACAAAACAAAAGGCAAAATTGGCAAAAATTTTGCTCTGAAATCGAGGAAACGTCAGATGCCGCAAGGCTACGCAAGATCCTCTCAAAAACTATCCCGTCGATGGGGTACCTCAAAAGAAATGATGGCCTATCGTACTTCCTTCTCAAAATTTTTGAGAGAATTGTCGGGCAACAGCTGAGGACAACTATACATTCTCAGTTGCAGTTAGGTGCACAGCATGCTTACCAGGAAGGAAAATCCACGGAAATGGCACTTCATCAAGTAATCTCGGTGGTAGAAAAATCTCTGCATCTCAAAGAATACTCATTAATAGCTTTTCTCGATATTGAGGGAGCCTTTAACAACGTCATACCGGGGGCCATTACGGAAGCCCTGACTGACCAAGGGGTGGACCGCCACTTTTGGCGATCAATCACATTTGGGCACATTATGAAGGAATGCAGTCAGCCAAAGAGACTGGATGGGGCATTTTTCAACTGTTGGAGCACCGGCCACCAATATTCGCAGTGCCCGAAACTAGCCACTAGGGTAGCTGGAGTTCAAGGTGAGGAGCGACCGGGAGAGAAAACAACGACTATTTAACAATATTGAATTTTGCACAAAGAAATATATCATTTTATTGAACATTGTAGATGATAACATGCTGCCTTTGCCGGTTTTGTTGGGACGCGATGCCCGTAAATTAAAATTGAAGTAAAATTAGTCCATAAGAAAAATATCAATGCGAAACAGCACACACCGTTAAGTTCATTGAAGTAAAATTAGTCCATAAGAAAAATATCAATGCGAAACAGCACACACCGTTAAGTTCATTGAAGCAAAAAGCCATTAGTTTAACCTGCGCGTCTTTATTCACCGAGCGTAACAATAAAATTAACATAACTCTATATGATAGGTTAAATGCTAATCAATCAAAAAGAAACGAGCTAAGCAACCGTTCCAATCCATTTAAAAATCAGACACAAGAAAACTCAAGGAATGAAAAAATTGCCAGCTAGAATATAAATCAAGGCGATGAGTTCAGTAACTTTTGTGCGTCGGTAGAGATTGATGCAGAAAAGTTTAGAGAAGTTATTAAGACATATTATTTACACAACAAATTTGACTTTAAAGCGTCGTTTATCCTATCATGAGAGAGAGAAATTAGCTGAAATAGTAGATGATCTGTTTGAAAAGAAAGTAATCCGTCACAGTGAGTCTCCTTATGCTTCCCCGTTGGTCCTAGTGAAAAAAAAATCGATTACCATGACTTGAACAAGCGAATTGTTAAAGATAATTTCCGTTGCCCCTTATTGAGGACTGTCTTGAGTTTTAGAAAACAAATGCTGTTTTTCCATTATAGATTTTAAAAGTGGGTATCATCAAATAGGCGTAAAAGAAAAATCAGTTCCGTATACATGGTTTGTGACACCGCAAGGACAGTATGAGTACTTGAGAATGCCCTTTGGGTTAAAGAATGGATCCGCTATTTTTCAGAGATTTATTTCGGAGCTGTTGAGAGACTTTATTAGAAACAAAAGCATTGTAGTGTACATGGATGATATATTGGTAGCGACTAAAACAGTTGAAGAGCACATAGATATATTAAAAAGACTATGCATTCGGTTTAGCGAGCAAAATTTAGAGATAAATCTAAAAAGTGTAGGTTTGTCAATCGAAACATCGAGTTCCTGGGGTATAAGGTTAATCAAAACGGAATAGTTCCTAGTGATTCCCATATTGAGGCTTTGAAAAAATACCCAGTCCCTCAAAATGTAAAAGCACTGCACTAATGCCTTGGATTCTTTTCGTATTTTCGACGTTTCATGTTGTCATTTGCGACGACAGCTAAACCTTTGGTGTAGTTGTTAAAAGAAGGTGATCCGTTTCCCATCAATAGAGAACAGGTGAAGACGTTTGAAACTCTTAAGAACGCGTTGGCAAATCCTCCGGTATTAGCCATTTTTAGCCCAAATAGAGAAACGGAATTACATACAGACGCAAGTTCATACGGTTATGGCGCAATACTGATGCAAAGACAAGATGATGGGAAGATGCACCCTGTGTCCTATTGTTCCGGCAAAACAACAGAAACAGAATCTCGTTATCATAAATTCGAACTAGAGACTTTGGCTATAATTTATGCATTGAGGCGTTTTAGAGCATATTTGGAGCATAGGTCCTTCAAAATAATCACGGATTGTGATTCGTTAGTACAGACGTTAACCAAAAAGTCAATTAGTCCTAAGAGGTGGTCCCTAGAGTTAGAGAACTATGATTGCTCCATTATGCACAGACCTGGGGCCAGTATGGCGCACGTTGATGCGCTGAGCAGACAAGATCATGTGACTAATATGCTAGAGGATGGTTATAGAGTCAAATACGGTTTAGGAAAGTCTAATTTGGAAAAAGATGAGAGTAGAAAGTAATATACAAGGAATAGCGTAAGTAGAGACAACACTGGTAGTGAGCATAAAAGTACCGTAGAGAACCCTGCGATTGAGTGTAGAGAATTAAATATCAGCAGCGAGCGTAGTAGTACCGTACAGAACCCTGTGATTGAGTGTGCAGTAGGAATTAGATTGGGAAATAGGTGGAAATCTAATGGTAAAGAGAACCTTGTTAGTGATTGTAGAGATAACCTAGAGAATAGTGAATATAGGAAGGGGAATGGATCGAAGATTGAAATTAGAGATTTGAATCAATGTAGAGGAAGCGTTAACAATGTGGTGGGGAGTAAAGTACATTAGTAGTAAAAATTTAGATAAAGAGACAAAATGTGTTGAGGATACAGTTGAGAGGGACAAGTTTGAGTTTCAGGAGGAAAGCTTAGTGAACGCCACGGTAACGCCGTTAACAGCAGTACGAAAAAGACACCTAGAATATTTGTTATTTGAAATACCCCAGGACCTGTTGTAGATGAATTAACCGAATACCTAGAGGAGAAGTTAGCGTCAGACCATAGAGAGTTGGAAACCATAAGAGAAACAGCAAGTGAGAACATACGGTTGTCGCAGATAAAAAATGAGAAGATGTATGCCCATAAACAGAGAGCCCCATTAAAGTATGAACCTGGTGACTATGTAGCGGTCCAGCATGTAGACACAACATCTGGGATCAAAAAGAAGCTCGCACCAAAGTCTCGAGGACCGTACAGGCTTAACAGAGTATTAGATAATGATCGTTATGAGGTTGTCGACATTGAGGACTGTAAGTTGACGCAAATACCATTCCGAAGTGTACTAGAACCAGCAAGGCTTAAACCCTGGGTAGGGTGTAAGGATAAGACCATGGTCTCATTGTGTTAATTGATGAAAAAGTATGTTAAGTAAGACAATACCGAATATGATATGTTTAACAAATTGTATGCCTTAGTGTGTAGATCGTTGGCGATCTGTAGTCAGGCTGCCCGAGTGTAAAATAAAATAAAATAGTTTAAGATTTACTTATCGATAGTATTATAAGAAACACCAATGTACTGTCGAGGACAAGTATCGATATGACAGAACACATTCATTCGAATATGACGATCAAGAAGGAAGAACATATAATAAAAGCCTGCGATTAAAAGTTTACAATAGCATTGTCCAATGGATAAATCTGGCAATAGTTAGACCAGTACTACTCTACGGAGTTACAGTGTTGTGGCTGGTCCTATCGAAAAGGACGATCCCCAATCAATTGGGCAAAGTTCAGCGAACTGCCGCCCTATGCATCAGTGGAGCTCTTCGCACCACTCAAAATGATGCGCTGAATGCAATCTTATGCCTTCAGAGCCTTGGCCTTGCACGAAAGGAGTGGGCAGAAGGGGCAGCAATACGTCTGACAGACTCCGACCAATGGGCATCACAGCACAGCACAATGGGTCACTCATTCATATTAAATATTAGCAATATCGTCCACACAAAATACACACAGATACTTCTTTCAACACAATCTTCCCTCACAGAGACGAATGGCTCGACCAGGCCCAGATGGGGCCATAAAAATCTTCACAGAAGGATCGAGGCTGGACAACAAGGTCGGAGGAGGAATCTACTCCGAGTAGCTGAAAATAAGGCACTCCTCCAGGCTCCCAGATCACTGCAGCGTTTTCCAGGCAAAAGTCATAGCAATCAGGGAAGCCTTGGACTGCCTTCAAGCGGTTACCGTGACGGCAGCTGGCAGATGTTTAACTACAGCAACAGCAAGTTGCGATCAAATCGCTAAATGTCCGAAAATAAATAGGAAGCGCCATCAGTGTCAGTCTATACTCCGTCAAGTAAAGACGCGCCAAAATCGAAGCAGCATCGAACGCACCGAAATCCAACACACAAAACCTAACACAAAAACAATCAAGTGCACAAAGCAAACATTCAAAATAACCACAGCCCACTAGACCCCAAGTTCCCAAAACCACAAACCGTAGTAGTATCGATCCCCAACCATCCTTCATCACCACACAACACTCAGAACACACAGCAAAAAAGGCCAATTACTAACTACGCAGACATCTCAGACTCAAACACACATCTAACCAAACCAACCCAGCAACCCACCCAAGAAGAAATGGCTATGGACACAGACTTCGAGGAAATTACGAAAACCAAAAACACCAAAATCATCCCAGACACTGACCGAAAGCTCCGAAGCCATACTAAAGATAAGGATAAGCTTAACCTAGTTACCAAGCCACTCAAGGCTAAAGATAAGTCGGAAAAACCAAAAACTGTAAGCCTAGGTTCATTATCCAACAACACTCTTTCAAACCAAATCTACAGCGAAGAAGAACTCTAAATAATAATAATAGTATTAATATTAGTTTCAAGCCTTTTATAAGTAAATACCAACACTATATGCAACTTAAAATAATCCAATGGAACATACACGGCTACAAAAACAACTACATAGAATTACAAAGTCTTATGAAATTATACAACCCCCTAATTGTAGCCCTACAAGAAACCCACATATCCAACCCCAACTCTCTCCCAATCCCAACCAACTTTTCACTATACTGCAGC
>CM017778.1:812049-844567 GCA_008121275.1 Drosophila lowei
CTGAAACCGTGGAGAGCAAACTGTTGCAAATTAAGGGCAGTCCCATCCGGAGGATTGGATGAATTTGAGCAAGGTCCCTGGCTTGATTTCGGAAAGGTCCGAAATGTCCGTGAGGAAAGGGGCCCCGAGAAACCGAAGACGATGGTTTCCAAGGGCCGAGCAATGGCAGAAGAATTGGGGGACCGATTCCTCCTCTTCCTCGTCGCGACAACTCCTGCAGAAGTCATTGTGAGGGATTGACAGTCTAGAGGCGTGAGTGCCGATCTGCTAGTGTCCCGTGTTGGCACGAGTAACTGCAGAGCATTGTGCTCTACTGAGTCTATATAGCTCCGCCGAGCGCTTTTTCGATCGATATGGCCATATCAATCCCGAGACTTTAAATGTCTTTACTTTCCATCTCCTGTTTGTGTTTTGCAATCTGTCCTCTCTGGTAATTGCGGGAGTCTCGTCAGGATTCCCGAGTGCTCAAACGCGGATGCTTTCCATAGTTTGGCTTCCCTCATTATGAGGGCTGAAAGTGTTGCAACCTTCTTTCCCATGAGGTCTACGGGATGGAGGTCCAGCACGGTATCGAGGACTTCACGTGGGGTATTGCGTAGCCCGCCAGTTATGCATAGCTCTGCCATGCGTTGAACTCTGCTGAGGTTGTTGAGACAAGTTCTTTTGTCTAAGGCTGGTCACTATACCACCACTCCATAGAGCATGATTGGTCGTATGATGGCGGTGTATAGCCATCGAACTATATAAGGGGTCACCATTTTAGTCCGATGAGTTTTCTGCAAGTATATATGCGGAAATATACCGGAGAAAGCTAAGGCAACATCGTCTCCATACGCCACCACGCGGCAGCCACCCCCTCTATCTCCCGCACTTCGTTCACTGCCACGACTCCGCACTGCGGTGTGCCACTGCTGACAAATCAAGTGGACGTTGGCGTCACCAGTGATGCCTCAACGGTCCTGCATTATTTCACCTGATCTATTAGGCTCACCGTCCGGGAATCAACCCACAGGTCCGTCAGTGCACCCGTGATGGTGGTCGGGAGGATGTTGTTAAAGGCGCCTTCCATGTCGAGGAAGGGTGTACTCCTTAAAGTTAAGGGACGCTTCGATGATCGATGTGATCATGTATAGGGCCGTTTCGGTGGATCTTCCCTTCCGATAGGCATGCTGGGAGTCTAGATAAGACTGGGCGGAATACACGCCCTGACATGCAGCGCCAGTAGCCGTTCCATCGTCTTCAGAAGGTAGGACGATAGACTTATGGGTCTGAAATCTTTAGGGGCAGTGTGCGAGGGCTTGCCTGTCTTGGGAATGAAGACGACTTTGGTCTGAAGCCAGGTGTCAGGGATATATCCGTGGGAGAAGACTCCCTCGTAAATCCTTTTGAGCCATTTAATGGCTTTTTGTCCCGCAGACTTGTATGGTTTAAATCTTTTGATCCCCCAGGAAATGTTCTTTGCTGGACGTTGTCCACGACTAGTCGGTGTTCTTCAGGTAGCCCAGGGTGGGTGTAGTCTTCGAGAGAACTCTGCGCAAGCGCGAAGCTTCTGAGCTACTCTCGATTTCGCTGCAGAACTTACGACATGAGGCGCGATTGGCTTTCCTAAGTTCTTTGTTGTAGTCTAACAGACTGGCCTTTTTATCGGCCCAGTTCTGCTTAACGTTCTCAGCCTTAGCTTTATTGAAGAGTCTCCGGGAGGCTTTCCGGAGTTCCCCAGTTTCGGAGTCCACCATTCAGGTTTCTTCCGGCCTCTGTTCTTGCCAGAGGGTCAGGATTTATCTAGCGCCTCACTGCAGGCGTCGGTGAAAATTTTAACAAGATGAGTCGTGGCCTCCCTGGAAAACTCCTTCTCAGGTAGAGACTCAGGGAGAACACGACACGAAAAAGAGACTACAGTTCCCACGTACCTGTGGTCCGAGAAGGAGTGTTCTTTCAGGGCCCTCCAGGATACAATGTTCCCTTGTATCTCATGAGAGGCAAGTGTGAGGTCCAGGACATCCCTACGGTTTTTAATAATAAAGGTGGGATAGTTTACGAGTTTTACCTGCGGTGTCAGCTACGTATAGCTTATAGTCAGGAGTCCTCAGACAGGAGGCCTTGTTTCCGAGGATCCAGGGCTCCTCAATGAGGTCTATTTCGGCTCCACCCTTGACTAGGTGGAGCAGGAGAGCAGCGCTTGCTACCTTACAATGGTGGAGTTTTATCTGCAGGAGCGTCAGTGACATTCCTGAGGTTCACCTCCACCATGTATTTGGTCGGTTTCTGGAGAATCCAACTCCTCCCCGACCTCGATGAGCATGAGACCCCTTTCTAGGTCGCTTTCATCGGGCACGTAGCCGTCCAGGAAGTTTTCCTACACCACAGACGCTACGTTCAACATCGCAGGCTTAGCCTCCAAGCTCGGGGCCTCCAGGCGCAGACCTGCAGACCTGCAGAATCCGGAGAATAGATCCTGGCTCTGCCGGCTTCGCCGAGACCCATGCTCTAGCCCTTGGTTTATTGGGGATGTCTTCCCATTTGACGGCCTCCAGCTTGGTTCCTGGGTAGACCTCGTTGAGGGATGTTATCGCCTTCGTGTAGAGATCCGCCGAGCGAGCATCCTGGATGGCGATGGCTCTCCCTCTGCCTTGGTGCCACCCGGCGTCCTCACACTTGGGTGGTGGTCCTCCGTTCTCCTCGAACTCCTGAAGGAAGCGGTGCTGGAGCTCGTTTTCCACGAGGTGCCACTTGTCTCGAGGAATCTGCCCATCCATGGAGCCCCTGTCTAGGACGCCAGCTTTATTCCTCTCGCCACCTCGGCAAACGAGGGGTTGCTCAGCTGGGTTTTCGTTCTCTTGGCCTGTTGGACTTGCGTGGTGATGTCTTCCGCCGAGCGTTGCCGCTTGCTTGGGGTCTTGGCTGCGCCATTGCCAGCTTTGGCTGGCTGGTTGCCTGGCAGAACCGTTTTGGACCATCGCCGCGATTCGATTCCTTGGGCAGACGCCAGGAACACCGGGTCATCGTTGCCCAGGATGAAGGCCACACGTCTCTTGTCCTGAAACTTGGGGCTCTCTTTCGAAGCAGAAGCGCCTCTCACCTGCCGGGGTTATCGGGTGATATCGCTCTGCGTGGTAGCCACCCCGGTAACCGGGTTGCCCTTGGGACCTCCCAACGTGGATTAGCCCGATTGGTTTTTCGGACCTCTCCTCGCAGCGCTTGCTGCCTCGAGACGGTGGACTTAGACTCCTTCCCCGTCGTTTTGGGCACTGGTTTCCCATATGCGGTTGTAGAGGGATGGTCTTTTCCCTCCGGCACTTTATGAGGAGTACCGAGCTCCTTTGAGGTATGTTTAGATATATTCGAATTTGGCATGTTTGGACCCACGAGTAAGCGGGAAGGGGTTAGTCACCCGGGTCATAGCCCGCCTGCCCCGGGAAGCCTTATTGAAGCTGGAAGTCGGCAGGTATCCAGAGTCCGCATATCAGCGATTGAGCACCCCCTCGTCCATGCATTCTTAGGCATATGACAGTATAACCTTAAATTGGGGTAATTCCACTGAGAGTTTTCTTCTCTCCGCCCGACTACCATTAGCCAGCATCCTGGCCGAAACAGAGTTACGGCGGGTGCCGGTTCGCTCGTGACCCCTGTACCCTAGGGCATGAAGCACAGCAGAGTTTCCAGTTGTGACAAGCCGACCTGTCATCCGTTTATCCCCCTTTAACACCCGATGGCTGACGGCCATAATTCATTACAAACTTTTCAAACTCCAAGTCTACCAGAAAAAGTGAGTTTGATGCTAGTGTTTTTGTTTTTGCTGTTGCATAGCAAATATCAGACAAATGGTAAGAGCAAAATGCGAACATTCATCATTTGGAGAGTCAAAAGGTTTCCAATGTACATTGTTTTAATCACCGCTGACAAAGAAAATAAAGTAGTAACTATGGAGTGGCATATTTTATAGATACTACCATATACATACTCAAATCTTAGGACAGACATACAAATTTTGTTTATTTTTACTTTTATAGATTGGACGTCTCTATCCACAAGCGGTCTATTTTCCAATACGGACGTTATATTTGACTTTAAAGATTGAGCAACGCGAGAAGCATAAATCAGCCGAACAAGCCGTGTTTGCTGGAAAAACATTAAACTCAGTAAGTTCTATTTATAATATTATATATTTTATATCTCTTCTCGTAAAATACAATGGTGTAGTGTGTTCCTTAGAGTAAGCCCTCGCAAATAAGGGTTGACTCATTCGGGGTGTCTGAAAAAAGACTCAAATTTACGGACTCATTGGGAAAAGAACTAAAAAAGGGCCGGTTAAATCTTTTTTTACGAATTCGTCTTTCGCTCAAGCAAACACCGATTTGTACACTCCTTTTTTGTTACAAAAGTGTCTTTTGCGTACTTGTGGTGCCTATGGCAACGATCACTTGCCTATGTGAATTGTATGACTTATTTGTTTGACTGTTGGGTTGACTTTGAGTCGTAAAAATCAGAAAATTTGCAAATCTGTAAAATTATGAATAAAACATTAATATATAAACGTAAACACGAAGAAAACTAACAACAATACGCACACATTTTTGGTTCTGCTCATCTACAGACACTTTTCCTGTGAGCGCTTGATCAAATGTGTCTCTTTTTGTTGTTATTGTGAGACACGATCGTGTGTCGACTCAACCAAAAACACGAAACAGATAACCCAACGAAGAGACAAAAAGTGTTCTGCTCAGTGAGAGAGCGAGTGTGCGTGTAGTTTTTCTGTTTTGTCAGTGACCAGACCCTAAAGGAAAAAACTGTTGATCGTTATTTGCGAGCTATGCTTAGAATACATTAGAATCCATTTTAGACAAATTTATAATTGTAGTCCAATTGTGAGACAATAAAAACACATTTCCATTTTCTTTTGTCTCGAAATATCAGCCCGATATTATTTTTTAATTTATTCAAACTTAATTAATATAAGCACAAGTCTTTCTTGCATATTGAATTATCTAAAAAAATCCCAGAGAAATGGCCCAATGTTCCATGCGACATAAATAATAAATTAAAACTATTATTAAGAGACATCAATACAAGGGTTTCTTTAATTTTCTTGAAAGATAAGTCGATTGTCACCGTAAGAATCCACCTTATTCGTTTTAAATGGAAATGCCCAAATTGATATGCCCTTATCAATGTAAATAATAAAATGTTTAATTTTTTTTTATTTCCTTAGAATTTGGATACCATTTCATCGAGTTGCGGTAGAGGTAATCAAAGCACTACTCCTTCAGTTAACCCTATTAAAGCAACGCCCCCTATGTGGCGATGCTCCAAGGTAATGCAATTGCAACGAGAAGTGCATCCAACAATTCTGAGTTCTTTGGAAGGCATAGTTGACCAAATGGTTTGGTTTCGGGAGAGTTGGACCGAAGAGGTTCTTCGACAATTGCGCCAAGGCTTAATAAAGTGCTATGCTATAGCATTTGAGAATAGAAATACAGTCGTCAATGCAACTATAACCCCCCATACATTACACTTCGTCAAAAAGCTAGGATCCACATTTGGCATTGGGATTGAAAATGTCCCGGGTTCTGTCACATCATCTATATCTAATTCTGCCGCCTCAGAATCCCTAGCACGTCGGGCCCAAGTAACCTTTCAGGATCCGGTATTTCAGAAAATGAAGGAACAATTTACGAATGATTTTGATTTTTCGAAACCCGGCGCTATGAAATTGCACAATTTAATAACTAAATTAAAAACCTGGATAAAGGTTTTGGAAACCAAGGTTAAAAAATTACCGACTTCGTTTTTGATAGAAGACAAATGTAGATTTTTATCAAACTTTAGCCAGAAAACCGCTGAAGTTGAACTTCCTGGAGAGTTATTGATTCCTTCATCTTCACATTATTATGTAAGAATCGCAAGATTTATGCCACGTGTGGAAATAGTTCAAAAGAACAATACTGCTGCGCGAAGGCTATATATCAGAGGCACAAATGGAAAAATCTATCCTTATTTAGTAGTCCTGGATTCTGGACTCGGCGATGCTCGCCGTGAAGAGCGAGTATTGCAATTAAAGCGAATGTTAAATTATTACCTAGAGAAGCAAAAAGAGACAAGCCGGCGTTTTTTAAATATAACAGTACCTCGTGTTGTCCCGATATCGCCACAGATGCGATTGGCTGAAGATAATCCCAATAGTATCTCACTAATAAAAATCTTTAAGAAATGCTGTCATAAAATGAAAATTGACTATGATATGCCAATTGTTAAATATTATGAGCGCCTTTCTGAAGTCCAGGCTAGAGGAACTCAAACGACACATACAATTTTAAGAGAAATATTCTCAGAAATTCAATGGACTATGGTCCCGAAGACTTTACTTAAAGATTGGGCATTGAAGACATTTTCGTCAGCTACGGATTTTTGGCATTTTAGAAAAATGGTAAGTACCTAATCAGACTTATGTTTTACTCAAAAAAAGTTGCTTTTCTAATTTTGATTTAATTTTTTAACAACAAAAAATTCATAAAAATCAGTCGAAACGTTTGGGAGATTACATCTGTCTTTTTTTTCTATTCTCACACCAACACAAGCCGTTTCATTTCGCTTCCCTCTGTTTCCTTTCAGCAGTTTGGTAGATATGGTCATTCTCCATGGCCCCGCGTTTTCAGTTTTCTCGTATCTTCACATTTGTGTATGCCATAGATTTTCGTCTTTTGTGGGGACAGGACGAAATTTTGAAATAAACTTGTAACAGTGCAATATCACAGTAGTCTGGATACAAAATTTTCTCTTAAAGTTGCTGAGATCTAGGCGCTCATCGGGTCGGACAGACAGACTATATCGACTCGGCTATTGATGCTGATCAAAAATACATACACTTTATGGGGTCGGAAACGGCGTTACACACATCAGCTTTCCCAATAGATCTAATATATCCCTATACTTTTTGAGTACCTGGTATACAAAACATAATTAATTTTCATGATAAGCATGATAATCCTGATGCGGCACATCGTTCCCTTGAATCTCATCCGCCATCTTGTTTTACCGCTGTCGCACAGCAAGTCACTTGCGTTGCGTTACTTCAGTAGTCAAATCTCGACTGACTCTCAACAACAACACTTACAACATGCTCATCTGAGACGCTCTCTCTCTCGCTCAGACTATGCTCTCAGCAACATTGAATATCAACTAGATATATCGATACAGCTATCGTATTAACTAATTTTATTGTAAATCGATTACTTATTTTATTACAAAATATTGGTATTATTTCATAATCTCCGACACGGCCTTCCTGACGCTCACACGTCCTCGTGGGCCAGGCCATACCAATTAACGACAAAATACATAGTAGTCCCTGCCTTGCTCAAGTAACTTAACATTTTATTCACATTCGCTTTTATTTGTTTTTAATCAATTGTTTATTTCAACTTAAACTTATTTTCCAATCAATTCCAATTTTCAATCGCTCATTTCAATTTAAACTTATTCTTCAATGTTTATCTTTTCTTCTCTTTTAATTCTTACAATATACCAAAGCCACATTCTTTTCTTTTCAATTGTGCTCTTAAATTCTTGTTTCGTTTACATCTATAGTACCATTGTACCATTGTACGATCACTCTCTCACTCTTCTCTCATGATTCTCACTCACATATCCTTCATACCACGTTCTCAGGCTCTTGCTGTCTCAATACAACGCTCTCACGCACATTTGGCGTCCTGGTCTCTCTCTAGACCCTCATGACCCCCGCCACGCGACATCAACCGCGCCGCACGCCATGTTGAACTCTCTTATAGCCCACACTTGTGCCATCGGTTGACCAAATTTTTATCAAATCTTTGCTTGTCATATTCTGCATTATCTATCATGTTTCGTCGCGCTCGAGTTCTGACACCTTCTACATCTACCTTTTCTTCTTCTATCAATGGCATCATACCCAATGGCTTTGCCTCTTTCCCAATCAACATTTCCAATGGACTAGCCTTAGTGATTCGATTCGTTGTACAATTCAAAGCCAACTGAACATCTTTCATCGCATCTTGCCAAGATTGTTTACTTGTCTCCATAGCCGTCAACATTGCCTTCATGGTACTCATAACGCGCTCTACCTGTTCATTCGCACGACTAGCGCCAGTTGCTATTAGATGAAAATCAATCTTTTGTGCAGAGCAAAACTGTCGGAAATTACTACTCGCAAAACTACGGCCCTGATCTGCGATTATCCGATTGGGAACACCAAATAAGGATATGGCAGATTTCACTGCCTCAATGCAGCTGTCTGTATCAAGATTCAAAGTGTGATAAAGATACACGTACTTGGTGAATGCATCGATTTGCACTATTACGTATTCTTTGAGGTCACTCTTGCCACTGAGCTTGCCGCTGAAATCGATGTGTACCGTATGCCGTTGTATGTCGATCTTAGGTATGGAATGCAGTTGTATTTGTGTTTTGCCCGTGGCCGGTTTTGACAATTTACATGTAATGCAATTTTCAACAAACTTTCTCACATACTTTGACATATTTCAAACCAATACTGAGTGTAAACCTTATCTAAAGTCTTCTCCCAGCCCAAATGCATTATAGCTTCGTGTACGTGATTGATGACTGACCATCTGAACGCCCTAGGTATTACAGGTAGGCACCTGGTTCGACTATCTCTTTGTATTTTCCTATACAGCATACCCGCTCTCAATTCATATGTCCTTGCAATCCATCCTGTAATTCATTATTTTGCAATTTTGAAGCTTAGCTGCTAAGAGCCAATTATCCGTTATTTCCGCTAGTTCTACACGAAATTCATTTATATTCGCAGCATTCGCACGTTTTTGCGTGGATTGCGTGAAAGAAAGTCAACATGTGCCATATGATTTCCTTTTCTATACTCCACACTAAAATTAAATGATTGTAGATAAGCCCACCAGCGATGTACCCTAGACGACAAATCTATTTTATGGCGGGTAGCTTTTAAGGAATTGCAATCGGTGTACACTACAAAAGCACGGCCATGCAGGTAATAGCGAAAATGTTTCACGGCATTAAACACGGCTAGTGTTTCCAGCTCATACGAGTGGTATTTTGATTCGGCTGCTGTAGTGCATTTGCTATAATATTCAATCACTCTCGGTTTGCCATTTACCTTGTGCATCAATATGGCGCCATAGCCAATCGAACTAGCATCGGTATGCAACTCAACAGGGTACTGTGGATAGAAGATTGTCAGAACGGAGTCGCTAACTAGCGTTGATATAATTTTCTGCCGCACCTGTTCATGTTTTGGTTCCCACTCAAATTTACTGCTGTTCTTAGAGGTAAGAAAATATAATGGCTTCATTTCCCCGGAGAATCTTGGAAAAAATTGCCGAAAGTAGGATGACAACCCTATCAACTGTCTCAGTTTACTCACTGATTGGGGTGGCGACAGAGCAGCCAACGCTTCTATCTTACGCGGATTCAGAAATGTGCACTTGGCTATATTAAATGAGAATCCTGCCTCAATTAGTACGTTCAACACCTTTTCAAATCTTTCATACGCCTCCTCCCTCGCGCCGGCAACAACCAGAACATCATCGATGTAAACTATGGCATACGAATAGGCCAGTTTTCCCAAAGCTCGTGTTATTGCTCGTTGAAAGACAGATGATGCGTTTTTCAAGCCAAACGGCATGGACAGAAACTCGTACTGACCCTCAGGTGTTACAAATGCCGTGCGTTCTATCGAGTCCGAATGTATGGGTACCTGATAGAAACCACTTGCCATATCCAAGCTTGAAAAGAATTTGCTGCCACGCAGTCTGTTGATCTGGTCAGATATCAAGGGCAGCGGCTACTTATCCGCAATCGTATTCGCGTTCAATTCTCTATAATCTACACACAGTCGATCATTACCGTCTTTCTTCTTTATTGGACTCGCGAATGGGGAACAGCTCGGACGGATGACATTGGTCGCTATAAGTTCCTGTATTTTGCCTCTCACTAACGTTTTCTCTTCTGAGCTAAGTCTATACGGACGCCTCATTACAGTTTTATTTGCATCCATCAAACATATTTCTCTCTCACCAGTTGTTACTCGACTATTTGGGATACCCTTTATGAATCTGTGCGCGTATGGCTCCAATAATTTGACTAGTTTGGCCTTGTCTGAGTCATGCAACTCTAGATCATTATTTATGAGCATTGCAAAATCCACTTTGGCAATGTCGGACAGCGTGTTGACAGTTTTGATCTTATATATCTCAAATTTTTGGCATCTATGGAAACACTAAAACCCTGACTCAAAATCTCGCGGCCGATTACGCTGAGGTACCCTTTGTACATAAAGACGCAATATGTCCAGGGTTGCCACACTTAAAACATGTCACCGCTGCTCGTTCCTTGCCCTATGACGTGTTGCCGTGCGTCTGATGACCCTTGAACGCATTCCACTCTCCAGCTCTCCTGTTTCGGCAATCTGCAATTTTACGTCCAACTTTGCCACAAGAATGGCTCAGTATATGCGACGTCAATTTTTGCTTCTTTCGTTCAGTGCCATGACTTTGATCTGCCGTATACTGATCACTCCGTTAACCAAACGCATACGCTCGCAACTGGTGTTCCAATTCGCTGCGTGTTCTGATATTGGTGGTGAATAACAATAACAATAACAATATGCTCTCAGCAACATTGAATATCAACTAGTGTTTAGAAATTAGCCTCGTAGTTTTAGTTCAATGTTCATGTATATTACAACTGCCCTATTCATACGCTCATGATTGTATTGCACCGCTTAAGTAACTATTTTTACGCGCATAGCTGTGTTGTTATTGCTTGTGTCCAAAACATAGCTGTAATGTTCTCACACGTATAGTTAAAGTCCGCAGTTGCACAAATAACTAATTTTATTGTAAATCACTTACTTATTTTATTACAAAATACTGGAATTATTTCATAATCTCCGACATATACATATGTCGGAGCATGAAGGCCCTGATGCGGCACATCGTTTTCTTGTATTTCGTCCGCCATTTTGTTATTCTTCAGCTGACGCACAGCAAGTCACTTGCGTTGCGTAGTTCAATCTCGACTGACTCTCCACAGCAACACTAGCAACATGCTCATCTGAGACGCTCTCTCTCTCGCTCAGACTATGCTCTCAGCAACATTGGATATCGACCAGATATATCGATACAGCTATCGTAGTAACTATCGATTACTTGTTTTATTTCAAAATACTGGAATTATTTCATAATCTCCGACACGGCCTTCCTGACGCTCACACGTCCTCGTGGGCCAGGCCATACCAATTAACGACAAAATACATAGTAGTCCCTGCCTTGCTCAAGTAACTTAACATCTAATTTACATTCGCTTTTATTTGTTTTTAATCAATTATTTATTTCAATTTAAATTTATTTTCCAATCAATTCCAATTTTCAATTGCTCATTTCAATTTAAACTTATTCTTCAATCTTTATCTTTTAATTCTTACAATATACCAATGCCACATTCTCTTCTTTTCAATTGTGCTCTTAAATTCTTGTTTTCGTTTACATCTATAGTACCATTGTACCATCGTACCATCACTCTCTCATGATTCTCACTCACATATCCTTCATACCACGTTCTCAGGCTCTTGCTGTCTCAATACAACGCTCTCACGCACATTTTGCGTCCTGGTCTCTCTCTAGACCCTCATGACTCCCGCCACGCGACATCAACCGCGCCGCACGCCATGTTGGACTCTCTTAGCCCACACTTGTGCCATCGGTTGACCATCGTGGTGCAGTCGTAGCCTTCGTGTATGATTCATCTCAACACACCCACTGGTGCCGGAGTGTATGGTACTTCTTCATCATCCATGCCCTCTAGCAGGTGATCCACTTCAGCCGCAACTAGCTCACTTGGCATAGCTCGTAACTGTTCATGAGCATACTTAAATGTTCTCTTACTTGATAAAGATTTTAACATATAACGATCACCTTCAAGAACTTCAATTATCGCAAATGGACCTTTAAACTTAGGATCCAACTTCGTTTGGTGACGTTCCTCACACTTTGAGCAAGACATGGTCGCCTACGCCAAATCTCACAATTTTGGCCTTATTTTTATCAAATCTTTGTTTGTCATAATCTGCATTATCTATCATGTTTCGTCGCGCTCGAGTTCTGACACCTTCTACATCTACCTTTTCTTCTTCTATCAATGGCATCATACCCAATGGCCTTGCCTCTTTCCCAATCAACATTTCCAATGGACTAGCCTTAGTGACTCGATTCGTTGTACAATTCAACGCCAACTGAACATCTTTCAACGCATCTTGCCAAGATCGTTTACTTGTCTCCACAGCCGTCAACATTGCCTTCATGGTACTCATAACGCGCTCTACCTGTCCATTCGCACGACTAGCGCCAGTTGCTATTAAATGAAAATCAATCTTTTGTGCAGAGCAAAACTGTCGGAAATCACTACTCGCAAAACTACGGCCCTGATCTGCGATTATCCGATTGGGAACACCAAATAAGGATATGGCAGATTTCACTGCCTCAATGCAGCTGTCTGTATCGAGATTCAAAGTGTGATAAAGATACACGTACTTGGTGAATGCATCAACTTGCACTATCACGTATTCTTTCAGGTCACTCTTGCCACTGAGCTTGCCGCTGATATCGATGTGTACCGTATGCCATGGTATGTCGATCTTAGGTATGGAATGTAGTTCTATTTGTGTTTTGCCCGTGGCCGGTTTTGACAATTTACATGTAATGCAATTTTCCACAAACTTTCTCACGTACTTTGACATATTTTCAAACCAATACTGAGTGTAAACCTTATCTAAAGTCTTCTCCCAGCCCAAATGCATTATAGCTTCGTGTACGTGATTGATGACTGACCATCTGAACGCCCTAGGTATTACAGGTAGGCACCTGGTTCGACCATCTCTTTGTATTTTCCTATACAGCATACCCGCTCTCAATTCATATGTCCTTGCAATCTCATCCTGTAATTCATTATTTTGAAATTTTGAAACTACGTCTGCTAACTCTTGATCTCGCTGCTGTTCTGCTAAGAGCCAATTATTCGTTATTTCCGCTAGTTCTACACGAAATTCATTTATATTCGCAGCATTCGCACGTTTTTCAACCGGCAATGGATTGCGTGAAAGAAAGTCAACATGTGCCATATGATTTCCTTTTCTATACTCCACACTAAAATCAAATGACTGTAGATAAGCCCACCAGCGATGTACCCTAGGCGACAAATCTATCTTATGGCGGCTAGCTTTTAAGGAATTGCAATCGGTGTACACTACAAAAGCATGGCCATGCAGGTAATGGCGAAAATGCTTCACGGCATTAAAAACGGCTAGTGTTTCCAGCTCATACGAGTGGTATTTTGATTCGGCTGCTGTAGTGCATTTGCTATAATATTCTATCACTCTCGGTTTGCCGTTTACCTTGTGCATCAATATAGCGCCATAGCCAATCGAACTAGCATCGGTATGCAACTCAACAGGGTACTGTGGATCGAAGATTATCAGAACAGAGTCGCTAACTAGCGTTGATATAATTTTCTGTCGCACCTGTTCATGTTTTGGTTCCCACTCAAATTTGCTGTTCTTAGAGGTAAGAAAATATAATGGCTTCATTTCCTCGGAGAATCTTGGAACAAATTGCCGAAAGTAGGATGACAACCCTATAAACTGTCTCAGTTGAGTTACAGATTGTGGTGGCGACAGAGCAGCCAACGCTTCTATCTTACGCGGATTCGGCCTTAATTCGCCATTTTCAACTTTGAACCCCAGATATTCCACGCTTGGTTTCAGAAATGTGCACTTGGCTATATTAAATGAGAATCCGGCCTCAATTAGTACGTTCAACACTCTTTCAAGTCTTTCATACGCCTCCTCCCTCGTGCCGGCAACAACCAGAACATCATCGATTATGGCATACGAATAGGCCAGTTCTCCCAAAGCTCGTGTTATTGCTCGCTGAAAAACAGATGATGCGTTTTTCAAGCCAAACGGCATGGACAGAAACTCGTACTGACCCTCAGGTGTTACAAATGCCGTGCGTTCTATCGAGTCCGAATGTATGGGTACTTGATAGAAACCACTTGCCATATCCAAGCTTGAAAAGAATTTGCTGCCACGCAGTCTGTTGATCTGGTCAGATATCAAGGGCAGCGGGTACTTATCTGCAATCGTATTCGCGTTCAATTCCTATAATCTACACAGAGTCGATCATTTCCGTCTTTCTTCTTTACCAGCAGCATTGGACTCGCGAATGGGGAACAACTCGGACGGATTATTTTGCCTCTCACTAACGTTTTCTCTTCTGAGCTAAGTCTATACGGACGCCTCATTACAGTTTTATTTGCATCCATCAAACGGATTTCTAGCTCACCAGTTGTTACTCGACTATTTGGGATACCCTTTATGAATCTGTGCGCGTATGGCTCCAATAATTTGACTAGTTTGGCCTTGTCTGAGTCATGCAACTCTAGATCATTATTTATGAGCATTGCAAAATCCACTTTGGCAATGTCGGACAGCGTGTTGACAGTTTTGATCTTATATATCTCAAATTTGTTGGCATCCATGGAAACATTAAAACCCTGACTCAGAATCTCGCGGCCGATTAACACATCATGCTTTATACAATCATTCATCACCACGTGAAATAAGATTTCTAGGGAATATTCACAAATTTTGACAGTTGATAGGATTTGCAAATTACATGATATAGAATTTACCCCAATGCCTTTTAAAACTACCTTATTGTTCAATCTCTTGCCTGCAAACTTTTCAGCCAGTTTTTCTTTCAACAATGAACACTCAGCACCTGAGTCAAAGAAAAATGGAACGGGCTCACCAAACTGATACAGGGTTCCTCTCGGCTCCATCACGGTACAGACATCTACCCGCTTCTCGTATATGCTGCTCTTACTTGACGCTGAGGTACCCTTCGTACATACAGACGCAATGTGTCCAGGGTTGCCACACTTAAAACATGTCACCGCTGCTCGTTCCTTGCCCTGTGACGTGTTGCCGTGCGTCTGATGAACCTTGAACGCGTTCCACTCTCCAGCTCTCCTGTTTCGGCACTCTGCAATTTTGTGTCCGACTTTGCCACAAGAATGGCACCGTATATGCGATGTCAATTTTTGCTTCTTTCGTTCAGTGCCATGACCTTGATCTGCCATATACTGATCACTCCGTTTACCAAACGCAAACGCTCGCAACTGCTGCTCCAATTCGCTGCGTGTTCTGATATTGGTGGTGAATAACAGGCGCTGCAGTATGTTGTCTATTTTAGACGTATGAGCAAGCACAACAGACACAGCTATTTCTTCCAGAGTCATCATTTTCCATTTTGATAGCAGTGACGTCACCAAGCGGCTGCCATATACCGACAAACACTCGCTCGGCTTCGGGCTGCCATTGAAGATGTTTAGCAAAATGGCTGCCGGCGTCTCTATTCCCTCGTAGCGCTGAACAAAAAGATCTCGAAACGCAGGCCATTTGATTCCTGTGTAACAAATCTGTGATAGCCACTGTGATGCTCCTCCCTCCAGCGAGTCACTGAGTGCCATCACAAGTGCGCTGCCCTCTAGCGGATTCTCTGCCATGATTATATCCACCGTTTTGCACCAAGCAGCGGCATCTGCACCTACAGCGTCGGGGTTGTACTTTGGCAAGGTTACAACTTTGCCTTTTTCATCCGCATATTTTGATGCCTGCATTGATTTTATAAGCTCCATGAAATTTCGGTTTTGGGCCTCGAAAAGTGTACGCCATTGATTGTCAGAGTGGTCTGGTGGCGAGGCCGATCCCACTTCTGATGTCGGAGCATGAAGGCCCTGATGCGGCACATCGTTTTCTTGTATTTCGTCCGCCATTTTGTTATTCTTCAGCTGACGCACAGCAAGTCACTCGCGTTGCGTAGTTCAATCTCGATTGACTCTCCACAGCAACACTAGCAACATGCTCATCTGAGACGCTCTCTCTCGCTCAGACTATGCTCTCAGCAACATTGGATATCGACCAGATATATCGATACAGCTATCGTAGTAACTATCGATTACTTGTTTTATTTCAAAATACTGGAATTATTTCATAATCTCCGACACGGCCTTCCTGACGCTCACACGTCCTCGTGGGCCAGGCCATACCAATTAACGACAAAATACATAGTAGTCCCTGCCTTGCTCAAGTAACTTAACATCTAATTTACATTCGCTTTTATTTGTTTTTAATCAATTATTTATTTCAATTTAAATTTATTTTCCAATCAATTCCAATTTTCAATTGCTCATTTCAATTTAAACTTATTCTTCAATCTTTATCTTTTAATTCTTACAATATACCAATGCCACATTCTCTTCTTTTCAATTGTGCTCTTAAATTCTTGTTTTCGTTTACATCTATAGTACCATTGTACCATCGTACCATCACTCTCTCATGATTCTCACTCACATATCCTTCATACCACGTTCTCAGGCTCTTGCTGTCTCAATACAACGCTCTCACGCACATTTTGCGTCCTGGTCTCTCTCTAGACCCTCATGACTCCCGCCACGCGACATCAACCGCGCCGCACGCCATGTTGGACTCTCTTAGCCCACACTTGTGCCATCGGTTGACCATCGTGGTGCAGTCGTAGCCTTCGTGTATGATTCATCTCAACACACCCACTGGTGCCGGAGTGTATGGTACTTCTTCATCATCCATGCCCTCTAGCAGGTGATCCACTTCAGCCGCAACTAGCTCACTTGGCATAGCTCGTAACTGTTCATGAGCATACTTAAATGTTCTCTTACTTGATAAAGATTTTAACATATAACGATCACCTTCAAGAACTTCAATTATCGCAAATGGACCTTTAAACTTAGGATCCAACTTCGTTTGGTGACGTTCCTCACACTTGAGCAAGACATGGTCGCCTACGCCAAATCTCACAATTTTGGCCTTATTTTTATCAAATCTTTGTTTGTCATAATCTGCATTATCTATCATGTTTCGTCGCGCTCGAGTTCTGACACCTTCTACATCTACCTTTTCTTCTTCTATCAATGGCATCATACCCAATGGCCTTGCCTCTTTCCCAATCAACATTTCCAATGGACTAGCCTTAGTGACTCGATTCGTTGTACAATTCAACGCCAACTGAACATCTTTCAACGCATCTTGCCAAGATCGTTTACTTGTCTCCACAGCCGTCAACATTGCCTTCATGGTACTCATAACGCGCTCTACCTGTCCATTCGCACGACTAGCGCCAGTTGCTATTAAATGAAAATCAATCTTTTGTGCAGAGCAAAACTGTCGGAAATCACTACTCGCAAAACTACGGCCCTGATCTGCGATTATCCGATTGGGAACACCAAATAAGGATATGGCAGATTTCACTGCCTCAATGCAGCTGTCTGTATCGAGATTCAAAGTGTGATAAAGATACACGTACTTGGTGAATGCATCAACTTGCACTATCACGTATTCTTTCAGGTCACTCTTGCCACTGAGCTTGCCGCTGATATCGATGTGTACCGTATGCCATGGTATGTCGATCTTAGGTATGGAATGTAGTTCTATTTGTGTTTTGCCCGTGGCCGGTTTTGACAATTTACATGTAATGCAATTTTCCACAAACTTTCTCACGTACTTTGACATATTTTCAAACCAATACTGAGTGTAAACCTTATCTAAAGTCTTCTCCCAGCCCAAATGCATTATAGCTTCGTGTACGTGATTGATGACTGACCATCTGAACGCCCTAGGTATTACAGGTAGGCACCTGGTTCGACCATCTCTTTGTATTTTCCTATACAGCATACCCGCTCTCAATTCATATGTCCTTGCAATCTCATCCTGTAATTCATTATTTTGAAATTTTGAAACTACGTCTGCTAACTCTTGATCTCGCTGCTGTTCTGCTATGAGCCAATTATTCGTTATTTCCGCTAGTTCTACACGAAATTCATTTATATTCGCAGCATTCGCACGTTTTTCAACCGGCAATGGATTGCGTGAAAGAAAGTCAACATGTGCCATATGATTTCCTTTTCTATACTCCACACTAAAATCAAATGACTGTAGATAAGCCCACCAGCGATGTACCCTAGGCGACAAATCTATCTTATGGCGGCTAGCTTTTAAGGAATTGCAATCGGTGTACACTACAAAAGCATGGCCATGCAGGTAATGGCGAAAATGCTTCACGGCATTAAAAACGGCTAGTGTTTCCAGCTCATACGAGTGGTATTTTGATTCGGCTGCTGTAGTGCATTTGCTATAATATTCTATCACTCTCGGTTTGCCGTTTACCTTGTGCATCAATATAGCGCCATAGCCAATCGAACTAGCATCGGTATGCAACTCAACAGGGTACTGTGGATCGAAGATTATCAGAACAGAGTCGCTAACTAGCGTTGATATAATTTTCTGTCGCACCTGTTCATGTTTTGGTTCCCACTCAAATTTGCTGTTCTTAGAGGTAAGAAAATATAATGGCTTCATTTCCTCGGAGAATCTTGGAACAAATTGCCGAAAGTAGGATGACAACCCTATAAACTGTCTCAGTTGAGTTACAGATTGTGGTGGCGACAGAGCAGCCAACGCTTCTATCTTACGCGGATTCGGCCTTAATTCGCCATTTTCAACTTTGAACCCCAGATATTCCACGCTTGGTTTCAGAAATGTGCACTTGGCTATATTAAATGAGAATCCGGCCTCAATTAGTACGTTCAACACTCTTTCAAGTCTTTCATACGCCTCCTCCCTCGTGCCGGCAACAACCAGAACATCATCGATGTAAACTATGGCATACGAATAGGCCAGTTCTCCCAAAGCTCGTGTTATTGCTCGCTGAAAAACAGATGATGCGTTTTTCAAGCCAAACGGCATGGACAGAAACTCGTACTGACCCTCAGGTGTTACAAATGCCGTGCGTTCTATCGAGTCCGAATGTATGGGTACTTGATAGAAACCACTTGCCATATCAAGCTTGAAAAGAATTTGCTGCCACGCAGTCTGTTGATCTGGTCAGATATCAAGGGCAGCGGGTACTTATCTGCAATCGTATTCGCGTTCAATTCCTATAATCTACACAGAGTCGATCATTTCCGTCTTTCTTCTTTACCAGCAGCATTGGACTCGCGAATGGGGAACAACTCGGACGGATGACATTGGTCGCCATAAGTTCCTGTATTTTGCCTCTCACTAACGTTTTCTCTTCTGAGCTAAGTCTATACGGACGCCTCATTACAGTTTTATTTGCATCCATCAAACGGATTTCTAGCTCACCAGTTGTTACTCGACTATTTGGGATACCCTTTATGAATCTGTGCGCGTATGGCTCCAATAATTTGACTAGTTTGGCCTTGTCTGAGTCATGCAACTCTAGATCATTATTTATGAGCATTGCAAAATCCACTTTGGCAATGTCGGACAGCGTGTTGACAGTTTTGATCTTATATATCTCAAATTTGTTGGCATCCATGGAAACATTAAAACCCTGACTCAGAATCTCGCGGCCGATTAACACATCATGCTTTATACAATCATTCATCACCACGTGAAATAAGATTTCTAGGAATATTCACAAATTTTGACAGTTGATAGGATTTGCAAATTACATGATATAGAATTTACCCCAATGCCTTTTAAAACTACCTTATTGTTCAATCTCTTGCCTGCAAACTTTTCAGCCAGTTTTTCTTTCAACAATGAACACTCAGCACCTGAGTCAAAGAAAAATGGAACGGGCTCACCAAACTGATACAGGGTTCCTCTCGGCTCCATCACGGTACAGACATCTACCCGCTTCTCGTATATGCTGCTCTTACTTGACGCTGAGGTACCCTTCGTACATACAGACGCAATGTGTCCAGGGTTGCCACACTTAAAACATGTCACCGCTGCTCGTTCCTTGCCCTGTGACGTGTTGCCGTGCGTCTGATGAACCTTGAACGCGTTCCACTCTCCAGCTCTCCTGTTTCGGCACTCTGCAATTTTGTGTCCGACTTTGCCACAAGAATGGCACCGTATATGCGATGTCAATTTTGCTTCTTTCGTTCAGTGCCATGACCTTGATCTGCCATATACTGATCACTCCGTTTACCAAACGCAAACGCTCGCAACTGCTGCTCCAATTCGCTGCGTGTTCTGATATTGGTGGTGAATAACAGGCGCTGCAGTCTGTTGTCTATTTTAGACGTATGAGCAAGCACAACAGACACAGCTATTTCTTCCAGAGTCATCATTTTCCATTTTGATAGCAGTGACGTCACCAAGCGGCTGCCATATACCGACAAACACTCGCTCGGCTTCGGGCTGCCATTGAAGATGTTTAGCAAAATGGCTGCCGGCGTCTCTATTCCCTCGTAGCGCTGAACAAAAGATCTCGAAACGCAGGCCATTTGATTCCTGTGTAACAAATCTGTGATAGCCACTGTGATGCTCCTCCCTCCAGCGAGTCACTGAGTGCCATCACAAGTGCGCTGCCCTCTAGCGGATTCTCTGCCATGATTATATCCACCGTTTTGCACCAAGCAGCGGCATCTGCACCTACAGCGTCGGGGTTGTACTTTGGCAAGGTTACAACTTTGCCTTTTTCATCCGCATATTTTGATGCCTGCATTGATTTTATAAGCTCCATGAAATTTCGGTTTTGGGCCTCGAAAAGTGTACGCCATTGATTGTCAGAGTGGTCTGGTGGCGAGGCCGATCCCACTTCTGATGTCGGAGCATGAAGGCCCTGATGCGGCACATCGTTTTCTTGTATTTCGTCCGCCATTTTGTTATTCTTCAGCTGACGCACAGCAAGTCACTTGCGTTGCGTAGTTCAATCTCGACTGACTCTCCACAGCAACACTAGCAACATGCTCATCTGAGACGCTCTCTCTCTCGCTCAGACTATGCTCTCAGCAACATTGGATATCGACCAGATATATCGATACAGCTATCGTAGTAACTATCGATTACTTGTTTTATTTCAAAATACTGGAATTATTTCATAATCTCCGACACATATATAGTTAAATATCCGCAACTCAATTTTAAGTTTTTAAAAAAGACTTTTATTTTACAAACTTAAATATCTTTATGTCACAAGATTTAAATGAATTCCCCGACTTGACTTTGGGTCTGCTTGTCTCAAACGGAACTGATCTCTCTGCTGCTGGCTAGTTTCCATGAGCCCTTCTCTTGGAAGGGCGTTGCTTTCCTCGGCTGCATCTTCGTGTCGGTTGCGTACGTGCCTGGATCGATATTTGGGGATGCGTCGGCTTTGATGAAAGGCATCCACTGCTGGCGATCGGTGTTGCATTACATGACGGAGCTAGGAATGTGATACTCCTTGGTTTTATGTCTAGCTTTGATTGGTCCTCATGAGTGGCGTGATTCTAAAGAATCGATTTCTCGAGAGTGGCGTGATTCTAATGTTGATGAAACAAAGGGGTCCATTGTTTATATTATGGGGGGGCCCTAGCTTGGAGTATGGGAAGAAACAGTTATTGATTCTTGAGTGGGGTCCTGTTACTTGTGTGGATGGGGTGGATGAATTGTACATAAACATAATGTGTATGGGATGTGGGGAATTATGGATATGTCACTCCCCCAACGTTTGTTATTAGCCTGTCCCTAGGCGATTACCCTCGGGTATAGTGACGGGGTGTCAAGTGCGGAGGCTGAGGTTGGTTCCTCTTCTGCTTCTATTATAGGGTTAATACATTTAACCGTGACTCTTTTAGAAGTTTTCTTAAATTTAACAGCTACATAACTTAGTAGTACTAATATAATTATGACAAATGAAATTAGTAGACTTATTTGTAATAGGTTACTATATTTGGTGTATTGCATAATTATTTCATTAGTTTGGACATACGACAGTGGTTTTATTTTAGTTATGTTGTTGTTGACATAAACATTCTGGGCAAAATCGAACATTGTGTTTGATACTGTAAATTCATTTAATTGGATTGAACAGTTGTAGATTTTTATAATGGTATTTCCTTCCGCTATGATTTCTTGGTTTACACAATTCTGGTTTAGCGTTGTTTTTGGAAGATTCCATGTGATTAGTATATTGGGTTCAATAAAGTTTATTTGAAAGTTTTGAAAAGTTTTGGAATATGGACATTTAGTGGGAGTTTGCATTAAAATTCCCTTTATACAATTGTCATTGGTTTTCAATTTAGTTTCTTTAACAAATACTTCTTCATTTTTATGTAGTATTTGTCGTATGTCATATCTGTTAACATGTTATTTAATTCGTCTGGATACGGAACGATTTTATAGATTGGTACTTTTGTAATGTCTTTGGGAATGTTGGAAATTATTAGAATTTCGTTGGTATCGGATTTTAGCCATGTGGAGGTTTTATATTAAGTATTTTCTCAGAATTTATTTGTTCCAGGTAGTCTTGTTTTAATAATTTTGGATTAAATATACCGAGCCTAGTTAATTGCATACCTAGTTCTATATCTTCGATATATTCTGTGAAATGTTGTAGATTGAATATCAACATTTCTATATGTTGATTCCTGTCTTTTTCTTCATTTAGTTTGTTTATAACGTTTATTCCTCTATTTACTGCATCTATTACCAAATTTAGTTCATTCATTTGAATGCTATGGCTGGCTAAATTTTCTATTTTTGTTCCAAATCGACTTTATCTTCCTGATCTAGTGTTCCAAAGAGATATTTGTAGGCTGTTCCTACTATATTGATTAGGCCTCTTTTATTTCTTTTGGTTATCTTTAGCCCGTTCATTTCTCTTTGCAATTTGTCTACTAGATATTTTATTTGGATTATGTCCTGGAATTTGGTATAGCTCTTCGGTTTTAGTTACATTAACAGTTAGATAATGGTATTCGTAATTGATAGGTATGTTAATCGATCCAGTTTTGAATATCATATATCCGTTTTGGGATTTTATAGGATTTATTTCTATGTTTTGGCCCTGTGCCATTACGATGGTAATTATGAGGAAGATGAGGATTTTAACTGTGTTGAAGTTCGCCGATTCCATTAACTTCCTCGGTTTCTCTGGAATTTTTATATTTGCTTGTATTAGATTTCTTCTTTTTCTTGAATTTTGATTTATAATGAGTTATTTTCCTACCCCTATTCTTTTCTTCATAATGTTTTTCGTCTACCTGTCTAATTTCGCCCGTCCTTTTGAAAGGATTTGTTACCTTAGACTTAACTATAGGTGACAGTTTATAGCGGGTATCTACTTCATACTCTATGCGGTTTTTATTTAATTGAGTGATTTTTTTTTTCAATCGCTTCTAGCTCTTGCTTAAGCCGGTTGTGTTTTTTTTCTTGCTCCTGCGTTCTCCGCCCTTTTGCTTAAATATCATACAACATTGTTGTCAATTTGTTTTGATATATCATCGCATCTCTTAATTTGATTATACTTTGTGTTAATCACCAGTGTTTCGTTTGTAAACTAGTGCTTAATATAAATACAATATTCGCAACGTACCGCATCGGACTCGTGCAGGCAATTTGTTATTGTTTTTTACCCAGTCTGCTTTTTGTTATCGTTTCATCGGTGTGCACTGTTTCTCGCGCATCAGCGTTTGCATCGCCCACACTCTCTCGAAAGCATAGCGGGCCTGCTGCTCGCATTGTTTGCTCTCACTCTCTCTGGATTGCCTATACTCTCCCTCTTTGTGGACTATTCTTTTGTGTCTCTGCTTTGGTGAGTTTACTGCTCGTTTCCTGCACTTCGTTGGATCATCTGCTCTGCATTATTGCCTCTGCTGATTGTCGGGCTCGCTCTGCTGTCTGCTCTCCCATTTTACCTGCGCTCTCACTCTGTACTTTTATTATTCGTGCACAGTGATTCTACTGCTGTCAATAATGGCAATCGTTTGCAGTGCAAAGAAATGTGAATTCGGTGGTGTAATCATTGGTGATTCATTCCTCAGCTGCTGGCTGTGCGACAATTTTGCCCACATAAAATGTGCTGGTGGCGGAAATTTTGGCCGGCTAAACGATCTGATCTCGAAACGCATGGGCCTGTCTTGGTCATGCCTGGCTTGTCGGGAGATTGAGGCCGAAATGCGCACATTCATGAGACAGACTCGATCTGGGTTTCTGGATGTTCGGAAACAATTTGTGGCTCTCAACGATAAATTTCTAGCCCTTGAATCGCAGTTTCTTGGGCTCAAACTCTTGAGCGAATCGCCTAGAAGGAAAAATTCCGCATAATGATACCAATCTCTTGCAACCTAATCCGATTGGTACGCCTGCCTCCCACCTTCATCCATCGGAAGCATTTGTTACTCCGTGTGGTCATGCCTCGCCGTTATCTGTAAACCCGCCAACGGCGGATCCGGTGTTCTTTACACCGAGCAATGTGCTTCCTTCGAGCATCCAAGTTCCTAACAGCATCAATCCCATCCCTGCAGTTTTTGCTGCCATCACTTCTGACGTGGTGAGTGCTCCTAGTGCGGGTGTGTCGGTTGCTGGTGATGTCTTGCCAATTCCTGCTCCAGCCGCTGCTGCCAATTCTTCTGCCCCAGGACCGAGATCTCTTTTAGGAGTGGCTCCACCATCTCGATCTCGCTCGGGACTTCAACTTAGAGCAGTTGTCCCTCGGAAAGCAATATTTGTTTCCCGTCTTATTCCCGAGGCTACAACGGAGGACGTTAAACAACATCTTTCCTCTAAACTTAACGCTTCGCCTGATGATATAGTTGTGACTAAATTTACATTTAAACACAAGCGCAACATATCATCCTTTAAAATTCTTCTCCCTGATTCCTTACTATCCAAATCTCTTGAACCGTCAATATGGCCTGAGCATACTATTATGCATGAGTTCCTTCACAAAGATTCGAACTCGAGTCCTAGAATTACCGAACCTGCTGCTTCAAAAAACTGATGTACCATTTTTCTATTCACTATCAGAACGTTCGCAGTTTGTTGGGCAAATTGCGTCAAGTTCATACAAATAGTGCGTCTTTTGATTTCGATGCCATTGCTTTTACCGAAACCTGGCTTAACTCTTCTATCAATGATCATGAAATCTTCATTGATAATTACACTATTTATAGAATGGACCGCCCATCTTTTGCAGGTGGGGTTCTGATTGCAGTCAAATCTGTTTTCTCATCTGAGTTATTCCCATTCAATAACATCCATGGAATTGAATTTGTTGCAGTCAAAGTTCGTGTTGGTTCGGCATTTTTCTATTTAACCTGCTCCTACATTCCTCCCAGGTCGGATGCTGAGATTTACTCAAACCACTGCTCAGCAATTAATACTGTCGTATCTGCATTAGGTTGCAATGACCAAATTATTGTCATGGGGACTTTAACCTCCCATTTCTTTCTTGGCTGCCTTGCGATGACGCTAACCTTTTGTTTCCCAATTGCCACAATGACTTTATCAATGGGCTAACGGATATTTCCCTTGTCCAAATTAATGCCGTCAAAAACATTAGGGACAGACTTCTTGACCTCATGTTTGTTGACGATGCTTCACTTGCTACGGTATCTAGAGCAAGCCCAATATCATTCCCTGAAGATCCTTACCATCCAACTTTGTCGATATCCCTTGAGTGTACCCGATCTGGTTGTGCTGACAGTTCCATGGCTCCTTGCCACATAAAGTGTTTTCGCAAAACAAACTTTATCGATTTAGATCTACATCTCTCGCGTGTTGATTGGTCGTTTCTTTATTCATTACCGAACATAGACGCAACTGTTAACTCGTTTTATAGCGCTATTTACTCCGCCCTTAATACATTTGTTCCAGATATCACTGTACCCGTATCGTCCAAGCCTCCCTGGTTCACCAAGTATTTGTCATACTTAAAAATATTAAATCCAGGCTCTATAAAAAGTACCAGAAGTCGGGCTCCACGTCGGCCTTAGCTCTATACTCCTCCGCTCGCTCCCTGTTCCTTACCGTTAATAGTCAGTGTTATAATCATTACCTTTCACAATGTAGTAGAAACTTTCGAAGTGATCCTAAAAATTCTATTCGTTCGTTAACTCTAAGCGTAAGTCAAACGCTTTTCCTCCGTCCCTTCATTATCAGAACAGAACAGAAGCTTCTGCTGTTGGTATTGCAAATTTATTCGCTACCTTTTTCCAAACAACGTACTCGTCTCATATTTATAACGCATCCACTCCGTATCCGTACCAGCTACCTCAAGCTAACAGCATTTTTCTACCCATTTTCGAGGAAAACGTTGTTCTGGAAGGCTTGTCATCTATGGACTTATCGTTTTCTGCGGGTCCAGATAAGGTACCAAGTTGCATTTTAAAACACTGTGCCCAGTCCCTTTGCAAACCCTTGACCTTTCTCTTCAACCTCTCTTTGGAAAAGTCTTGTCTTCCATTAATTTGGAATGAGTCCTTCATCATTCCGCTTCACAAAAAGGTTCAAGATCAAATATTGAAAAACTATCGTGGTATCGCAAAGCTTTCCGCCATCCCGAAGCTTCTTGAGTTCCTGGTAACCCGGCAACTGCAACATCTTTGTTGCAGCTTGATATCTCCGTCGCAACACGGTTTTTTCAGACATCGCTCAACATCGACTAACCTTCTTGAGTTTTCTAACCTAATCCACCGTGGTTTTCAAAGTGGTTTGCAGACGGATGTAGTTTTTACGGACTTCAGCAAGGCATTCGATTCTGTGAACCATGCTCTGCTTATTCACAAGCTCTCTTTACTAGGGTTCCCAACGAATCTTCTAGATTGGATTTTGTCCTATCTCTCTAACCGTACTCAACGTGTTTTGTTTTCTAATGTGTTATCAAATATTGTTAATGTTACTTCAGGTGTGCCACAGGGAAGTCATCTGGGCCCGCTTCTGTTTATTCTATTTGTGAATGACCTTCCTCAAGTGATATCATACTCTACTACACTAATGTATGCTGATGATGTTAAAATCTGTCTGCCTTACTCTGATTGGTATTTGCACACACGCCTTCAACTGGATCTAAGTGAACTACTACTGTGGTGTTCAACTAATCTTCTTTTTCTGAACCTTTCTAAATGCAAACTTATGACATTTTACCGTCGCGCTCCACATTTTGTCTCATATGCTCTAGGAAATCATGTCCTCGAGCGAATTTCGAGTTCAAATGACCTCGGAGTCCTTTTTGATCATAATATGTGTTTTAAAAGCCATATAGCTGCAACAGTCAATAAAGCTAAGGGTGTTTTAGCGTTCATTAAACGTTGGTCCAAGGAGTTTGACGACCCGTACGTTACGAAACAACTATATATCTCGTTAGTACGTCCTATATTGGAGTATTGTTCTTGTGTTTGGAGCCCGCAGTATAAAGAGCAGCAGGTTGTTATTGAATCCGTGCAAAAGCAATTTTTAATTTTTGCCCTTCGTAACTTTAACTGGGACTCGGGTAGAATCTTGCCACCCTACCGGTCTAGGCTTAATCTTATTGACCTGCCGTCGTTGCACCATCGCAGAGTATGCAACGGCGTAATGTTCGTGCACAAGCTCCTTCTCGGGATTATTGACTCCCATACTCTCTTGGGTCAGATTGACTTGGCCGTCCCATCTAGACCTACCCGTACTTTTAGGCCTATCCGTTTACCCATATGTAGGTCTAATTATGCCGAACATGAACCTTTTAGGGTTTTATGCCATAATTATAACTCCCTCTGTCATATCCTATCCCCTGAACTGTCTCTTAAACTAATTGCATGCAATATTTATAATCACTTAAATTTAACTAATTTTTAACTACTCTTTTTCCTCGTTTTGTAATTAAGTATCATTATTAACAGATAATTTGTTAATTTAATAAATAAATAAAAATTCACTTTATTTAGTTGGGTGTCATAATCAGGTGAGCCTGCATAAATGAATATATCAGCTGGTGTCCTATTTGTGGTATTATGTTTGGTTTTATGATTATAAGTATAAAGAATTAATTCAAACTTCGTGAATCTATCTTCTGGGTTATCCTCGCTAGATATTATTCTTAATTTTTCATTTACTGTTTTATGAAATCTTTCTACGTCAGATATTCCATTTTGCTGGAAGTGATCTCTATTTTGACGTTTTCCGCATTCAGCCATGCTTGCAATGCTGTACACATAAAAGCTGAATCTTTGTCGGCTTTGATTTCAATTGGTTTGCCCATCTCGTTAAAAACTTTCATGATGGCTCTTTTTTTTTCTAACCAGTCACGACTTTTTACTTCTACAAGAGTGGCAAACTTCGAGTATACGTCAATACATGATAGGAACTGTTGGTTACCAACCATATAGAAATCCATGACGTATTTCTCTCTGATGTTCAGTATTTCCGGTGTAGTTTCGAATGCCAACTTCGTATTTCTATGCTCTGTTTTGGCAATATTACAAGTAGGACATTCGTTTATGATGTTTTGGATTAGTTTTTGATAATCCGGGTAAAAGTATTTTCCCCTAAACCAATTGACCGTTTTCTCTATCCCTGGATGGAGTAAGCCTTTATGATTCTTTAATATGGTTTCTTTAAATTCAGCGTAATTCTGAATATCTAGGAGTTTCGTGCTTGATTTAATATCTTTGGTTATATTGTTAGAATTAATGATTTCTAAATAGGCTTTTTGGAATAGAGGAAAATCTATTTCGTTATGGAAATATAATGCGCTCTTTTTGGTGCATAGATATTCCTTTATTATATCCTTCGCTAAGGTGTTAGTCATTTCCTTATACGCATAGCTCGCAAACAACGGTCAACACTTTTTCCCTTTGCTGTCTCGTCACTGACGAAACAGAAAAAGACCACGCAGACACGGTCTCTCACTGAGCAGAACACTTTTTGTCTCTTCGCTTGTGTTAAGTGTCTCGTGTTTTCGGTTGAGCCGACACACGATCGGGTCTCACAATAACAACTTAGAAAGACACTTTTGATCAAGCGCTCACAGAAAAAGTGTCTTTAGATGAGCAGAACCAAAAAAGTGTCTGAGTAAAGTGTTTTAGTTTTTTTTTTTTCGTGTTTATGTTTTTTTGTTCATGTTTTCCGCATATTTTGGGTTATTGTATTGTAATATGTATATTTATTTGCAAATTTTCTGCAAACGCTTTTCACGATTTATTTTAGCTCCAATAGTCCAACCGCATATAATTCACAAAGGCAAGTGATCGTTGCCATAGGCACCACACGTACAAGCACGCATACATACGCAAAAGACACTTTTTCCGTTCGCTCGCGACAAGATGCTCAGTGAAAAACAGTAACAAGAGAGAAGTGAAAAAATCGGTCTTTGCTTGAGCGAAGAGCGAGTTGAGCAAAAACAGATTTGATCGGGTCTTTTCTGTCCCTTTTCTCAATGTGTCCGTAAATGAGAGGTTTTTATCAGACACCCCGAAAGTGTCAACCGTTATTTGCGAGGTCTGCTTATACGTGATCTTGATGATTAGCTTGTGAAAATAACGAATTGTTTCTACCTTATCTTCATTGCCTTTTATTAGCTCAATTTGCCGATTGTAATAGTTAATTGGTCTTTCCGTGATAGCAATGTGATTTAGATTGTCTTCCTGTGCGCTATGTACAGTTGCACCAACGCTATTGGAAGCTTCTCCAAGGAGATTTTCATTAATCTTTACCCTTGATAAGGCATCAGCTACATGATTTTCTTTGCCTGGTAGATATTTCATTTTAAAATCAAACTCATTCAGTTTTATTTTCCACCTTTGTAATTTCATATTTGGCTCCTTGAGGTTGTTCAACCAAATCAAGGGTTTATGATCGCTTTGTATCTCGAATGTTCTACCGAACAGGTATGAACGGAAATACTTGGTTGCCCATACGATCGCTAATAGTTCCTTTTCGATGGCTGAATAGTTTATTTCATGTTCATTTAAGGTTCTGCTAGCGTAGCAGATCGGTTTGTGTTCTTGTGACAAAACCGCTCCCAATGCTATGTTACTAGCGTCGGTTGTTACCGTGAACATTTTGTCAAAGTCTGGGAACGCAAGGATAGGGTCTGAGGTGATGAGTACTTTTAGTCTCTCAAATGCCTCGACGTACTTTTCTTCCTTGGGGTCTATGACAGCTCCTTTCTTTAGTTTGAGTGTCATGGGTTTTGCTATGTTTGCAAAATTAGGAATGAATTTCCTATAGAACCCGCACAGACCTAAGAATGACTTTATTTGTTTAGTCGTTTCTGGTATTGGAAATTTGACAATGGCAGAGATTTTGCCTGGATTTGGTACTATTCCTTCAGTAGTGACTACATGACCTAGGAATTCAGTTTCCTTTTTCATGAATTCACATTTATCCATTTGTAGCTTCAAGTTGTCGTCTCTCAACTTTCCAAATACTCTCCTTAGTGACAACAAGTGTTCTTCCAATGAAGTGGAAAATATAATGATGTCATCTAAGTATACAAAGCAATCTTTGAAGATTAACTCTTCTAGCAGATTGTTCATACATCGTTGGAAGGTAGCGGGGGCAGTGGTTAGCCCAAAGGGCATACGAGTGAACTCGTAATGTCCATGCTTAGTGGAGAACGCAGTTTTGGGAATTGAGCTAGGTTCCATGGGTATTTGGTGGAAACCTTTTGCTAAATCGATTGTCGTAAAATACTGACATTTACCTAGTTTGTCTAGGATTTCATCCATTCTTGGAGTTGGGAATTTGTCCTTAACTGTTATTTCATTTAGACTTCTATAGTCTACTACCATTCGCTATGTTTGCTTTCCTGAAGCATCTATTTTCTTCGGAATCATAGATATGGGCGAGCAGTAAGGAGAATTCGACTTTCGAATTATTCCCCCTGCCTGATCATATCTTTGATTTGCTGGTTTACCTCCTGATCATGTATCTGGGCATATTTGTATGGTCGTCTGTAGACCGGGTCTTCATGTTGAGTTCTGATCTCGTGCTTGATTGTACTTGTGAAAGTCAAATTGTCACCTTCTCTGTACTGCACATCCTTAAACTCATATAAGACCTTCTTTAACTCTTCCCTCTCTTCGTCGTTTAAGTGTTCTAATCTTAATTGATTACATTTCCTTAATTCACTGTCTAGAGCGGAAGCGAAGTATTGATCTCCCTCTGGAGATGGGTCAAGGCACTTATGTGCGATCTTCTCTTCTTTTGTAGCGGGATCAGTGCACTTCTGTGCGGTCTTGCCGGCTTCAATAGCGTCTCCACTCTAAATGATTGGGTACGACCTGGCTCCTAGTGTTACAGTGTCATTTCTGTAATCGATGACGGCTTTACTTGCCATCAAGTATTCTCTTCCTAATAAAATATCATAATTTTCGGAAAAGTTATGTATGTAGTGCATGACAAGTACTCTCACGAAAATGTCGAAATGGGCAGACAAATGCGGGTTAGGCGTCAACCCGTCCAAAACGGAACTGGTGCTTTTCACTAGGAAGTACAAAGTTCCGGTACTGATTCCCCCAAGACTATGTGGGGAAACGCTAGTCTTCAGCAACAACGCCAAGTATCTTGGCCTAACCCTCGATAGAAAGCTCGATTGGAAATTGAGCATAGAGGATAGAGTAAAGAAGGCCACAGTGGCCCTCTATACTTGCAGGAAAGCCATCGGACTAAAGTGGGGAATGACCCCCTACATAGTTCGGTGGCTCTACACCGCCATCATACGACCAATCATGCTCTATGGAGTGGTGGTATGGTGGCCAGCCCTAGACAGAAGGACATGCCTCAACAAACTCAGCAGAGTTCAACGCATGGCAGAGCTATGCATAACTGGCGGGCTTCGCACTACTCCAGGGGAAGCCCTGGATACTGTGCTGGACCTCCTCCCTGTGGATCTCATGGGAAAGAAGGTGGCAACACTTTCCGCCCTCAGAATGAGAGAAGCCAGACTGTGGAAAGCATCCGCGGTTGGGCACTCGGGAATCCTGATGAGACTCCCGCAATTACCAGAGAGGACAGACTACTGTATTCCTAGTGATCACCTCTCGACGCCCTTCCAGGTATCAATCCCACCTAGGGAGGACTGGGAGATGGGCGAACCAGGACCTGCAAATGCGGTCCACTTTTACACTGATGGCTCAAAGCTAGACGGCCGCGTGGGAGGCGGGGTCTACTGCAGCGAGCTGAACATCAGTCATTGCTTCAGGCTCCCGGATCACTGTAGTGTGTTCCAAGCGGAGGTTGAAGCCATCAAGGAGGCCATTTCGATCGTCTCCAAACTACTTCTAGATACGCACCTAGTGTGCGTCTTCTCGGACAGCCAAGCAGCTATCAAAGCTCTAGGCTCAATATCGTCGAACTCAGCGACTGTAAATGACTGCCGCAGGTCTCTGCACGAGATCGCAGAGCAGTTAGATCTTTTCCTTATATGGGTCCCCGGCCACAGGGACATCGAGGGGAACGACGCCGCCGACGAGCTAGCCAGGCAGGGTACTACGATTCCTCTCCTATCGGAGAGGGAGCAAGTAGCGATGCCCTTGGCTACGTGCAGGCTCTAACGCACGAATTGTTCGAGCAAAGGCCAATAGGAGATGGCAGCAAACCGTCTCCTGTAAAGTCTCAAGATTGATATGGCCATATCGATCGAAGAAGCGCTCAACAGAGCTGTATAAACTCAGC
>CM017778.1:845067-876071 GCA_008121275.1 Drosophila lowei
AATAACAGAGCGAGATGAAATGCTGATTAGCGTCTACGGCAGAAAGAGAGCACAGCAGAGAAGAAGAAGAACCGCAAAAGGCAGTCGAAAAGAGAGAATAGCAGCATACGGACGTGCAACAGCAGCAGAAAGCCGAGAATAAGCAGTAACATTAAAAACATTTTGTACTCACACATACCACACGACCGCGATAAATAATACAAATAAACGATACCTTAAATAATATTTTACATACCTATATGTCAATCTTGCTCTCATTGCTAACTGTATGCTTTTCCCATAAGGCTGTCTCCTTTTTTTTGCTAAAATATTGTCATAACGCACAATACAACAGTGACGGTTTTCTAAGAGGAACTACAAAGAGTGAGAGCTCTCTAATCCAGGTTAATTCCACGCAGGGAACGTCTTCGTTCCATGCGAGGGCGGCGCAGTAACCTTGTCGCCGATCATCAAGAACAAAGTCTTCGCTTGCGTGTCGACGAAATCACAGCGACAATCAAGCAAGTTGCAGCCGGCCGCTCTTAAGCCCGTCGTACCCATTAAATTGTATCCCTATACGCAGATACGATTCAGTTTAAGTTGATTGAAGTAGAAATGAATACATCTCGAATTGTCTATATCGTGTAGTTTGTTATTAAACGTAAAGATTCCCCCTTACATTTCTGCTCAACATTGGGAAATCTCGTATCGAGGATTTCACAACATTTTAATTGGCCATGGGAACAACAACGTTTAATTCACTATTCGCAAATGGTCTACCTCGTTCGCGTTCATACAGATGCACATGTAAAATCATATTTTACCGGCTGCAACTGTAAACGGCAAACCGAACGAAAACCAACGGTTTATCCAATGGCCGCTATCTCTCACATGAAGCAGAGACAAAGAACACCGGACGATAGCTCTGCGCTTGACAGTAGCCTCACTTTATCACACAAACCAAACGCAAGCCGACGGTTAGACAGCAGCCTCTCTCTCGTGCAAAGCAGAGACCAAGAAGACAACGATCGTTCTGTTGCTGCACATCATCTTTAGACACAAGGCCTCAACTCAACGCTCATCAGCACAGTTTCTGCTCTCGCTCGGACAACACCGCCAACAACGACTCGTAAGTTCTCATAAGCTACGCTTTAAGCAAAGAGAAGCACTCCCGAGTACCAGAGTAAGTGTTTCGTTATTATTAATATTTTGTACAAGGTCAAAGAGAGTGCAACTAAGGGTGAGAGCGCTGGGTACATACACATATAACAGCAACATGTCAACAGCCGAGTCCCACGACCTCAGAAGCCAATCCTCAGGTGGAGATCGACAATCTCAGTGTTATTCAGACAAATCTCATTGCGAGGGTTAATCCAAACGGTGCGTAATTTCCAGAAAGGATGGCGCAGATCGGAAAACAAAGCTTATTTTCAAACGCGCGCTTACAAACTTTTGCAACAGTTCTTAGGTGAATTTGAGCAAAATCATCACCGTTTACTAATACGGATGTCCAAGTACGCATAGTTATGTGTCCAGCGAAGTGGCCTTTCCACAAACTTTGATGAAGACTATACAACGGCCTTCAGCATCATATCAGAGGCCTACGAAAATGTATGTCCAGAGCACCACCGGTACAGCAGAATCAGAGCCAGCAAATCCATCTGTATCATCAGTGCAATTGCCCAAGCTACCTGTACCGACATTTACAGGCAAGTTTGTGGATTGGCCGGCATTTCACGATGCATTTGTTCAACTCATCCATAACAACCAGAAACTGTCCGACGTCCAAGGTTTCATTTCCTGGAAACAAGCTCTTCCCTCGGATCGCGACGAGGGATATTCGGCAGATGGCGCTTGCGGGGAAATAGCAATGCAACGGCAGGTCGTCCTCCAAGCGATACGACAATAAACGGCTGCAGTTTATGTACCATATGAACGGTTTGTATGACTTGCCACAGTTGACAAAGGGGCAGTCTGCTGATATAAAACATATGCTTAATGTTGCGACGGTTGTCTCAATGCTTTCAATAATCTAGATGTTCAGCATTGGATGAAACATCATCATCTCACTTCCAGACTGTATCCGGCACGACACCGAAGCTTGGGGCTCCATCTCGAGTAGCTCTGCCGAACTTGCCACATTTTCTCAGCTACAATCGTTTTCTGTTCGTCTCGTCAGCATCGATGTGTTCGAAAATCGAGGCCCTCCACGGCGCGGACCTGTGCCGCAGCCTGTCAACCAAAAGGCCCGAAGAAGTCAGTTGGCAACGTAACATACAAGGGCAACCGTTTCCACGCCAAGACTGCGGTTGCCGAACACACTCGCTGCCCTCACTGTAGCGACAGTCACAATCTTCAGCATTGCCCGGACCTTTTTGTCAAGGACTGCTTTGCAAAGGAAAGCCATCGTCGATCATGCAAAGGCATGCCTCAACTGTCTGAGCCGTTCCAATGCACTTTCAAAATGTACCAGTAAAAGGAACTGCACGCGGTGTGGTCAAAGACACCATACACTGCTGCACTTCCCCAACTCCTGCTCAGGTGGCAACACAGCCTCGCAGCCTCCATAGCGCTCGTTCCGGTAACTCCTGGCGGTATACAACGAGCGACTCGTCTGGCAGGAACTACACCTACGCACCTCTACGCTAGGACCCACTTCCCTACTCAGGCACTGCACAGCCTCTCCCAGTTGTTCCCCAACATTGGTTCCGGTGGTCATCCACGGTCTGCAGCGACCGACTCGTCTGTGAGAACACACTCTGCGCAACTAGTCTCCGCTACGGCAACGCATCACGGACCCAGCACTGTCCTTCTGGCCACTGCCTGGTCACAATCCAAACCCCACACTGGCCAATCAGCTGTGGGTACGTGCGTTAGTGGATTCCAGGCTCGGAAGGAACCCTCATCACAGAGCACACAGTGCAGGCTCTTAACTTCAAGCGGCATCCAATTTCGGCAGAAATTGCTGGAGTTAAGGACCACCTCCAAGAACAGGTGTACCTACACTACAGAATTGTCATTTAAGTTCTTGTACTTCACAGTTTTGTACTACCATTGATACTGCGTTTATACTTAAAACGCTTACATCGCAATTACCTTCACAATCCATCAAATTGCGCAATGTCCCTTTATTTGAACGGAATAGAACTCCCCGATCCCAGGTTCTACAAATCACAACGGATTGATCTTCTGCTGGAGCGGACTTAATCCCACAGATCCTGCTTTCAGATATCGGCGGAGGAGGAGAACCAACCAATTGCACAGCGCACACAGCTTGGCTGGATAGTCTTTGGTCGAGCCACTGCCACACGCTCACACGCTGTCACCATTAGATGCCACCGCACCAGGCTAGAGAATCTCGTCCAGAATTCTTTGAAATGGAGCATCTTGGTTCCACAAGACAAGAGCATTTTAAACGAACTCACATTCGTCAACTGAACGGCAAGTATTTGGTACGGTTACCACTTAAGCGTGTGTTTGACCCTTCGCGGGTGCTAGGCAAATCACGTCAAATCGCACTCAATCGATTCCAAATGCTTCAACGAAGATTCAAAGGCAGCCGGAGCTGCATGCCAAATATTCGGAGATCATGGATGAGTACTTTCAACTGGGCCAGGTGACCAAAGTAACAACCAAAGGAGCAGCAGCATTGCATCATTATCAAGGAGAATGGAATCGAGACCATGTTGCACCTTGCCTCATCACGCGGTATTCAAGGAGGAAAGTGTCACTACTAAGGTTAGAGTAGTATATGACGCCTCTTGTAAAACGTCAAACGGAAAATCGCTTAATGACGTCCTATGCACCGGACCAGCGCTCCAAAACGATCTAGCCGACGTGGTCCTGAATTGGCGCCTCCATCGTTTTGTTTTTGCTGCCGACATTCAGAAGATGTATAGGTGCATTGACATGAATGCAGAGGATTCGCAATATCAACGCATCTTTTGGCATGATGAACAAAACCAGGTAGCTGAGTATTATCTCAACACAGTTACGTTTGGAACCGCTTCAGCTCCTTACACAGCCATTCGCGTCATACATCAACTGGCGCAGGATGAACGCTACCGATATCCGCTCGCGGAAAGGGTCCTTCGTCACGAAATATATGTTGTTGACGTACAAAGCGGATCTTCCACTCGCGAAGGGCATTAGAAATTCAAAATCAATTGATCAGACCTTACGATCAGCAGGAATGGAACTTCGAAAGTGGTCTGCGAATGATGCTTCTCTGCTACAAGACATACCTCAGACCATTTGTCTCGTAAGACCTTATTAAAGTTTGAGTTCCAAGATCCCCTTAAAACATTAGGTCTCTATTGGCATCCACATCAAGACTATTTTGGGTTCAAGATAAATTTTGAAATCAGTCACGCACATACTAAACGTTCTTAACTTTATACAGTCGCCCGACTGTACGATCCCATTAGGTTTCATTACGCCCTGTGTCATGACCGCGAAGGCGATACTCAAGGACTCATGGATGGCCCGCATCAAACGCAACGATGGCAGCCTAGCACAACTGGACTGGATGAACCTCTGCCAACCGAACTGCTTGATAGATGGCGGGGATTCATACAGAACTTGCCATATGTCGAGCAAATTCAAATTACCACGATGGCTGCGCTTCAACATCCACGAGCTTTGCGTCATTACAGCTACATGTTTTCTGCGATGGATCATCACTAGCGTATACAGCATGTGCATATATTCGAGCAGAACTAACAGACGTAATGATTCACAGTCATTTGCTATCTGCACGCAGTCGAGTCACACCCACGAAACCGATCACAATTCCACGAGTCGAACTTTCGGGTGCGCTGCTGGCAGTTAAACTTGCAAAATGGATCCTGGACCAACTTCGCACAGCAGGACCACCCTATCAGAACCTTCTATTGGTCAGATGCTACTATAGTCTTGTTTTTGGATAAACGGAGATCCCCAACGATGGCAAACCTTTGTGTCAAACCGCGTTGGACAGATCTTGGAGCACAGTACATCAACTCAGTGGAGACATGTACCCGTGGCTTAATACCACAAGAGTTAGCAGTACATCCATTGTGGTGGTCTGGACCATCCTGGCTACAGCAGCCGGAAATTCAATGGCCGTCAAGTCAAGACATCGACATGACTATAACCGAGGAGAAACCATCAGTTTTGTTTCAAAATGCTGTACGAAGTCTCGGAGGCTCCAGAAATCATCATCCAAAACTATTCCTCATACAACAGGTTAGTGTCACTTTTGGCATATGATCTACGGTTTATACATAACATTCAAGCCAAAGGGGACAAACTGCCTGGATCACTTAGTGTGCAGGAGCTCGACAACCTTTAATACATCTCGTTCGCAGCATTCAACAGGAGGTCTACACGATAGAAATATCGAGGTTGAAGGGAAACAAGGCACTATCGGGCACACACAAACTGTGTCAATTATCCCCATGTCTAGATGACCAACAAATCCTAGGAGTCAGAGGTCAACTCAGAAATTCAATGCACCTTCCAATAAGCCAGCGACAACCAATGATCATTCCCAACCATCATCATTTTACCGATCTCGTCGTGCGTAATGCACATCGTCTCGCACTCCACGGCGGCACCGAATTAATGCTGGCCACTATTCGACACAAATTTTGGATAGTCAACGGAAAACCAACTGTCAAACGCATTCTTCGACAATGCGTCCGATGTTTTCGTCACCGACTGAAACCAGCAGCACAATTGATGACTGATCTTCCCTACATAGAGTCAATCCTTCAACTCGTGCATTCATCGCCACCGGAGGGACTATACAGACGCGTTCGAAATTCAAGCATCCAGATTCCGTGGACACACAAAACTACAAGGCGTATATCGCGGTTTTCATCTGGCTGGCTACAAAGGCCATTCATCTTGAAGCGGTCACGGGCTTAACCACCGAACATTTTCTAATGGCTCTACAACGTTTCATCGCGCGTCGGGGCTACTGTCAACACATGTATAGCGACTGCGGCAATAAACTTCATTAGTGCCAACCGGGCTCTTCAAACCTGGCAAATACATTTGAAACGAGAGCTACCCACAATAGTAATACCTGCTTTAGCGGCCCGACACGTCAATGGCATTTTAATCCACCTCATAGTCCTACTTTCGGAGGCCTTTGGGAGGCAAATGTAAAGTCTGTCAAAACCCATCTCTATCGAGCCTTTTGGGATATAAAATGACCTACGAACAACTTGCTACCGTGCTAACATAAATTGAAGCCTGTTTAAATTCCAGGCCATTATGTCCACTAAGCGCTGAGCCGGAGGACCTAGCTGTCCTCACCCCGGCACATTTTTCTTGTGGAGATTCATGAGTGGCTCGCCGGATGTAACGACAAGAGATGTTCCACTCACAGTCAATTTCTGATTGGCTATCACATCTTCAAGGATGACCGACTGTCACTCAAAGAGTGGAAGCTGGGAAGGATAATAGAAGTTCACCCTGGAGATGATCAAACATGTAACATAACGAGCACCTAAATAAGGTGCAGAGCATTCACATGTGACATCCGTTTGTGTCTAATACTGGTCTCAGTATTGTGTGCATCATGGACGGTTTTAAGAGTGAAACTACAAAGAGAGTGAGAGCTCTCTAACTGCGTTTACCCATGCAGGGAACGTCTTCGTTCCATGCGAGGGCAACGTAATCGTCGCCGATCATCAGAACAGTCTTCGTTTGCGTGTCGACGAAATCCGCAGCGACAATCAAGCAGCTGCAGCCGGCCGCGCTTAAACCCGTCGTACCCATTAAATTGTACCCTAAACGCGATTACGATTAAAGTTTAAGTTGATTGAAGTCCACATGAATAAAATCTCGAATTGTCTATGTCGTGTAGTTTATTATTAAACGTAAAGATTCCCCAAGAATTTCTGCTCAACATTGAAATCTCGTATCGAGGATTTCACAACAAACAGAGTGGAAAAACTGGTGTTGATAATTTTAAACAATATATGTATGTTTGTTTTTTCATTATAGTATTTTGCAACTATTAAAAACAAATACACAATGGACAGTGGAGATGGAAAATCGTTTATCAACATTTGGCATGATAATATTGCAGATTTGAGAGGAACCCAAACAAAGTTCCGTTGAGGTAGACCAGGACGAATCCACTGAATTTTTTCTACGGTCAAGGTGCAACCGGGCGGATTGAAACTGGCAACTTCTGGAGATTGCTCGGAAGTCCAGAAAGATCCAGCTTCCTCGCTTCGTTTTTCATCCCGCATTCCACAGTACGAACCATATATTAAAATATTCTGCTCATCGAAATTGTTAATTGGTGCTATGGACAAAATTGTCCACATTGTCATGCGCTCAAATTCAAACATGAGTAGGTGGTATGACTCATCAACCTCCCATTGAGACACCACCAGAAACATTGAATGGCTTGCTCATCGGCACGGATCCAGATTCAAACCCATTCCTGGGCCCAATTCGCTCTTTTAATTCATGATTCCAAATTACATCTTTCGTTCGAACAAACTGTCAGCTCCGACAACTATTTCCAGTCCTACTTAGTCTTCCATTCGCTACAATCTGTATAGTTTTATTATAATTAACTTGTTGAAATTTCACATTTTAGACCAAAACTTTGTTTTTTAAGCCTATCGGGGGCTGTTTTTGATGGATGGTGCTCGAGTGTGAATCGGTGTTTCATCTTTCAAAAATTCCTACCGTTCCTTTCCAGATGCGCTCTGTGTGCGAGGCTATTATAGGCTCTGCACACTGAATATCAGAATGGTGGGATGCGACAGATGAAGCACTCAGACCACTATTCCCCTACATCCACCATCCATCCGTCAAAAACAGCTGATGCCAATAACAAGTTCCATTAAATTCTGCACTTGAAGGAAGATTTATTAATTCTTGGTTCTTATAAAGGATGATGATGAAGGGTATAGCCAATTATTTCGGCTGTGGTTCAACAGCAAAGATATTTTCTTGCACAACTGCCATAGAAAACACAAAAGCCAGGAATTAGTCGTTTGTGGCGAATTACTTCTACTAACTTCAATAGAGTTCAAAGTACAAGGACATATTTTTATGGTTTTAGAAGCGGTTCGGGACATTTTGGGAGAGAGATGTACCAAAACAACGAGGCGTTTTTTCAAGAGAGTTTCGAATGGAGAGGCCCTGCTTTGATATTTTAGTGAATCGGCTTGAAGTGCTGCGAAGAAGGACACCAACTGCCGAGCTGCAATTCCTTTGGAAAAGCGCATCGCCATTGCGCTATACACTTTGGGTTCGTCCTCTGAGTCCGCGCAAATCTTCAATTTTCTCCTGCCATATGTCAATCAGCAGGCTCTCAAGCGCAGCCTCCATTTCACCCTGCCGCCTGCTGTTGTTCTCTTGTTTGCTGCATTGTGTAATAATATTTTATATTATAAACAATAAAAACAAATATATCTATTCAACGTACCACTGGAGGAGTTTTCTGGCACTAAATCCATTTTATTAATAAATTTTTCGAAAATTTGGTCTGCTGTCCTTCCGAGCTGTTCTGTTGTTGTTTTTGTTTTGTTAATTTTGTCACAATCATTGTTTACGTTTTCGCAGTAAATACCATTTTTCCATTGTGAATGACAATTATTCAGAGTTGCATTTGAAAACCATCGGCTAACTATCGCATAGAAACGTGCGGTTTAGGAACATCAAAATGGATGGTGGACTAACTAGGAAATTTTCGGAACAGCAAAACCCACGGATCATCCCCTGAAATGGATGGTGGATGGGGATGGTCGTCAGTGTGAATAGCCTATTAGGCTCTACTAGAGAATATAAAGGATACCCAAAATGCCGTCGCTCGATGTTTTGGGTTCACTAATGGAAAATTCAGAAATGAGTTGACCGACGAAATCGAAAGAGAATCCAAATCAGTTTCAGGAATGCCCTAATTTGGTTCCGAATAGTTGTATATTTTGACGTGCGGGATTAGGGCTCTCAAAAATAAGGGTTTTGATCTTTTGTATGTTTGTGCTTGATTGCATTTAAAGCAAAATTAGTAAAGAATTAAACGGATAATATACGTGATGCGGAGATATAAAATGTATACAACCAAATCTAAGCTCCACTAAACATAAATGTGTATGTGTATGTATTTTATTGTAGTGATATTTTCGATGTAACTATTTGAAATATGTTGATATAACCTGACTTCCGAACAAACTGAAATTAATAAGACTCTAAAAACATTAAACAATTCGGATGGTGGAAATTTGGACGTGCTTCTCGAAAGAGTAAAGGTTTATTTTATTCGTTCCACAATGTACATACGTATGTTTACATCTACATATGTATGTATGTATATATGTACATATGTGCATAATGATGAAGATCTGAAAGTCCAAACACAAATCGAAGCGATTCGTACTGCGGATATCATGGCCCGTAGACACAAGAACTAGAGCAAATAAACGATAAAACTTAACCATTCAAAAATTCTACTCTGTAATAACCCCCACCAAATTTTTAGAGAAACTGGGTCATCATAGCTGAAATCAACTAGTCTTAAACCTGGCTTTTTGTCTGAAGATTAGTGTATGTATCCCAAAAGATTGATTAAGATGAAATTTCATCGCCAACAAGAATCATACATACAATTTGCGTCGCCACTCTTTACAATACTGAAAATAAATTTAGTTTTTTGACTTTTGGATAAGAAAATAATGGCCTTTGATTCAAATTTATCAAATTTTTTAAATTTCATACCAATTCAGTGATTAATTATAAAGTAGTTTGTGAAAAAAATATCAAAACTATAAATAGGTAACTTAAAAAACAACAAAACAATGATTACACATTTTTGACATTGTATATTTAAGCTTAATCAACCCAAAAAGAATGTTTAATTTTAATTTTAAGAATTAAAAACAAAATACTGCACTTTTTATCGCAATTGATTATTTGAAACGAATTCTGTGAATTAAAAAAAAAATAAAAATTAGTTTGCCATTAAAATGCCGTTGTCACCATTTTAATATTGAGTACCATTGTGGTAAAATAAGATACTGATTCTGTATTGTTTGCTTGGGTAAATGATCAGACTTAACCCTCTGCTTGAATAGAAACACAGCTACTTTTTGGAAAGCGAAAATTAAGCAAAAAATTTTTCGTTTTACCGGCACTCGGAAGAGTTTAGGGATATATGTATTAGCTTTGTGTTGGATGGGGTTGTGTGTAACACTCCAAGGAAGCATTTTCGAACACAAACTACACCTAATTCTGTTTTGCACTGTAGATTTGGTTCCTGGAAAAAAACCGTGTAAAAAAGACATTGATCGTATACGCAAAAATAACGAAAAGAGAAACAAATATTTACATATTCTCTCTAATGCTTTCTTGTTTTCGTTTGGTTTCTAGCTTTTGAGCTGTGTGTGATTTTATATATTGTGTTGTTATTTTGAACCGTGTTAAAATGGAAAAACCATTAGTAAATATATGTAAAATTGTTGATTTTCAAACCGTGTTATTTCAAAATCGTGTAAAAAAAAGACCGTGTAAAAACAGAATTAGGTGTATCCATATGGGCATTTCCAAGTGGTCACTCACACGATTTCGGAAGCAAAAATAAAATTTTCAATATTAAATAAATCAAAACAAAAATTAAATTTTTACACTTCACCACTAATAATTTTTGTAGTAATTTGAGAGTACTATCAATGGCAAAAAAATTGAGAGCCTCCGGTTTTATCTTTTGAGATAAAAGCCACATAAAACGGTCACTCACGCGACTTCAAAAAAGACATGGCTTTAGACATCAATGCTAATAATCGGCAAACTCTGCAAATTGCGTGCAAATTTTTAACTATAAATATTTTTGACATAAATAAGATAATTGACGCTTTATTATTAGACTTATGATATTTCAAAAAATTTGGCCTGTTCTTTTTTTTGCGAAGGATTCTTCTAGATTCACTCACGCGACATTTTTTTCAATGCAGTTTTGTGTGCAGTTATATATACAAGAATAGTCATTACATTAATATTTAAGCTAAGAAGAAGAAGAAACAATAAAAAGAGATATCCATGAGCTGCAAACAATTCTCTTTGTTTTGCTCTATAATCCATCAGTTTTTGTGGGTTATTTTTATACCCGATACTCAAAAATGAGTATAGGGATCTTACATTTGTGGTGAAAATGGATGTGTGTAACGTCCAGAAGGAAGCGTTCCGACCCCATAAAGTATATATTCTTGATCAGCATCAAAATCCGAGTCGATTGGAGCCATGTCTGTCTGTCCGTCCGTCCGTCCGTCCCTATGGGCGCCTAGTGCTCAGAGACTATAAGAGCTAACAAACGACATTGTATCCAGACTTCTGTGATAAGTCACTTTACAAGTGTATTTCAAAAACTTCGCCCCGCCCCTTCCGCCCTAGAAAAACTAGAAAAAAACTAAAAACGCAGAATCGTAGAGAATGACAATATCTTCTAGACTGCAGAATCTAAACCTGATCGTATCATTATTATAGCCAGAATGATGAAAACAATTTCATTCTTTTCGCTCTGTCTCTCTCTAACACACACGTTTCATGGTCGGCTTTTTGGTTATCGCTAAAAGTGAGTTCCTAGATCTCAGAGACTATAAGAGCTAGAGCAACCAAATTTGGTATCCACACTCCTGTTAGATCTAACTGTTACAGGTGTATTTCAAAAATTCCCCCAAAAAGGACGAAAATTTGTGGCATCCCTGATTTTAAAGATACGAGAAAATTAAAGATGCACAGTCATGGAGAATGAACATATCTACCAGATTGCCGAATCTGGATCAGATTCCATCTGGTCCATATAAATTTTAATTGAAGAAAGCTAACAATAACTAAGCAAAAAATAATTTGTCTAGAAGGGATTGCACTTAACACAACAAATTTTCGCAATGAATAAAAAATAAATTATTGGAAAAAATGTTATTTAATTTTATTTTACTGATTGTTAATCTCACGTAAACTACAAATTTGCGTCCACTCTTATCAATAAATGCAAAAGTTTTGACAACTTATGCTGTTTTTCGGTCCTCACGCGACGAAAAAGATCACATTGAAGATTAGCACAAAATACGGTTAATTCGTGCTCTGTTGTCTTTCTTTGTAATTTTTACCGTAACTGGTTATCTAAGTACAATTAAAGAAGAGAAGTTCTACGGTAAGAGAACTCTAAATGTAGTAAATATTTTAACGAAATAAGCCTATAAAACGTACCCAGTGCAAGATACATACAAGCTCAACTTCGCTTACAATTATTTTTTTTTACATATGAACTTTTATTCACTATTTTAACCCAAAAATATAGAATTTCAATACTTCTAAATAATATATAATGAAAAACAGCAAGATCTTCGGTACTTTTTGGGACTCCCAGTGGACCTTTTCGCGGAAATGCCTGTATATCTACTTATGTATATTACAGTTACGCTTATTTGTATGGGCGAAAAAAATGTGTCGAACTAAAGGTCTCAGGGTCTTATGTTCCCGGTATAAAACAATAAAATATAAAGTTTTTTAGGCCGATTCGACAACGCTTAGAGGTGCCGACTTGAGGTCAGAGCATTATACTATATATCGCTCTGAAGGGATTAAAATTATTTGTGAATTAGAATATTAAAATATAATTCATCCTCTCTTAAATTTCAGCTCGATTGGTTAACATTTAAGCCAACAATAAATAGTTAACAGTTAAAAGTAATTTTATTCAATGAATATTGACTATTTTTTGCGACGTTTAGTAACTTCTGAAACTCATCATCTTTTTTGGTTAGTATTTGGTTATAGTCTTGCATAAGTTTAACAGTTAATGTCGGCTGTATATCATTAACCACTTTTAAATGTTTTAATATTTTTTTAATCTTCATTACCATGCCATTCTGAAGGATCTTCAGCTAAAATAAAAACTGCCACAGCCAGACAGTGTATGTTGTGAAATCCTCGATACGAGATTTCAATGTTGAGCAGAAATGCTCTGGGGAATCTTTGCGTTTAATAATGTACTACGATATAGACAATTCGAGATTTATTCATTTGGACTTCAATCAACTTAAACTTTAATCGTAATCGCGTATAAAGAGTACAATTTAATGGGTAATACGGGTTTTAAGCGCGGCCGGCTGCAACTACTAATTGTCGTTGTGATTTCGTCGACACGCAAACGAAGACTCTTCTAGGTGATCGGAGACGAGGTTACGCCGCCCTAGCATGAAACGACGCCGTTCTCTCCGAATGGGCAATCGCAGTTAGAGCGCTCTCACTCTCTTTGTAGTTTAACCCTTAGAAAAACCGTCCATGCCACCCCCAATACTGGGACCAGTATTAGAAACCAAAGGATGTCACCTGTGAATGCTCTGTGAATTAAATAAAGTGTTCGTTATGGTACATGTATGGTCAGAAAGGCTAGCAACGGTGGTAGGATTATTCTGGGGTCTGTGGCAGCGGTATGCGACATAGTTTAGAGACCGATCGTTTTGTATACGCCTGATGCTGTTTTAACGAGTTGCGACTCTGACTAAACTGTCAGCTCAGGGTGAACTTCTATTATCCTTCCCAGTTTCCACTCGTTGGGTGGCAGTCGGTCATCCTTGACAATTACTAGATCGCTGACTTGTAGATTGTCGGTTTCATGTCGCCACTTTGGACGAGGCTTGAAGATGTGATAGCCAATCGAACTCCAACGCTTCCAAAATTACCGGATCATTTTTCTGTCCTTCCAGAAATGGACTGTGGAGTGGAACATCCTTGTCGTTACATCCGTAGGGCTAATAATGAATCTCAATAAAGAAATGTGCCGGGGGTGAGGACAGCTAGGTCCTCCAGCTCCCGCTTAGTGGACATAATGGCCTGGAATTTAAACAGGCTTCAATTTGTGTTAGCACGGTAGCAAGTTGTTCGTAGGTCATTTTATATCCTGAAAAGGCTCGATAGAGATGTGTTTTGACAGACTTTACATTTGCCTCCCAAAGGCCTCGAAATTAGGACTATGCGGTGGATTAAAATGCCATTGGGACGTTTCGGGCCGCTAAAGCAGGTATTACAGTTGTGGGGTAGTTCTCGTTTCAAATGTATTTGCCGGGTTTGAAGAGCCCAGTCGGCACCAATGAAGTTCGTGCCGCAGTCGCTATACATGTGTTGACGAGTAGCCCGACGCGCGATGAAACGTTGTAGGACCATGAGAAAGTGTTCGGTGGTTAAGCCCGTGACCGCTTCCAGATGAATTGCCTTTGTAGCCAAACAGATGAAACTACGATATACGCCTTGTAGTTTGTTGTGTCCACGGAATCTGGATGCTTGAATTTCGAACGCCCTGTATAGTCCGCTCCGGTGGCGATGAATGCACGAGTTGGCGGATTGACTCTATGTAGGGAAGATCGGCCATCAATTGTGCTGCTGGTTTCGGTCATTGGCGAAAACATCGGACGCATTGTCGAAGAATGCGTTTGACAGTTTGTTTTCCGTTGACTATCAGAATTTGGTGTCGAGATAGTGTAGCGTTAATTCCGGTGCCCGCCGTGGAGTGCGAGACGATGGGCATTACGCACGACGAGATCCGGTGAAATGATGATTGGGAATGATCATTTGGTTGTCCTTTGTAGCTTGTGGAAGGTGCATTGAATTTCTGAGTTGACCTCGACTTTTTGTTGGTCATCTAGACATGGGGATAATTGACACAGTTTGTGTGTGCCCGATAGTGCCTTGTTTCCCTTCAACCTCGATATTTCTATCGTGTAGACCTCCTGTTGAATGCTGCGAACGAGATGTATTAAAAGCGTTGTCGAGCTCCTGCACACTAAAGTGATCAGGCAGTTTATTTGTCCCCTGGCTTGAATGTTATGTATAAACCGTAGATCATATGCCAAAAGTGACACTAACCTGTTGTATGAGGAATAGTTTTGGATGATTTTCTGGAGCCTCCAGGACTTGCACAGCATTTTGAAACAAAACTGATGGTTTCTCCTCGGTTATAGTCATGTCGATGTCTTGACTTGACGGCCATTGAATTTCCGGCTGCTGTAGCCAGGATGGTCCAACCACCACAATGGATGTACTGCTAACTCTTGTGTGGTGGTAAGCCACGGGTACATGTCTCCACTGAGTTGATGTACTGTGCTCCAAAGGATCTGTCCAACGCGGTTTGACACAGGTTTACCATCGGTGGGGATCTCCGTTTATCAAAAACAAGACTATAGTAGCATCTGACCAATAGAAGGTTCTGATAGGTGGTCCTGCTGTACAGTTGGTCAGGATCCATTTTGCAAGTTTAACTGCCAGCAGCGCGCACCGAAAGTTCGACTCGTGGAGATTGTGATCGGTTTCGTGGGTGTGACTCGACTGCGTGCAACTGGCAAATGAGTTTGAATCTTTTCCGTTTGGTAGCTCTGCACGAATACACATGCTGCATACGCCAGTGATGATCATCGTAGAAAACATGTAGCTGTAATGACCGCAAGCTCGTGGATGTTGAAGCAGCGCCATCGTGGTACTTTGAATTTGCTCGACATATGACAAGTTCTGCTATGAATCCTGCCATCTATCAAGCAGTTCGGTTGGCAGCGGTTCATCCCCAGTCCAGTTAATGCTAGCTGCCTGCCATCGTTGCGTTTGATGCGGGCCATCCATGAGTCCTTGGTATCGCCTTCGCGGTCATGACACAGGGCGTAATGAAACCTAAAGGGGTCGTACAGTCCGGGCGACTGTGGAAAGTAAAGAACGTTTAGTATGTGCGTGACTGATTTCAAAATTTATCTTGAACCCAAAATGGTACTTGATGTGGATGCCAATGAGAGACCTAAAAGGTTTTAACAGGATCTTGGTACTCAAACTCTAATAATGTCTTTGAGATAAATGGTCTGGAGGGTATGTCTTGCTTAGCAGAGAAGCGTCATTCGCAGACCACTTTCGAAGTTTACGTCCTGCTGATCGTAAAGGCTCCGATCAATTGATTTTGAATTTCTAATGCTCCTTCGCGAGTGGAAGATCCGCTTTGTACGTCATCAACGTATATTTCGTGTCGAAGGACCCTTTCCGCGGGTGGGTTATCGGTCGCGTTCATCCTCGCCAGTTGATGTATGACGCGAATGGCTGTGGGAGGCTGAAGCGGTTCCAAACGTAACTGTGTTGAGATAATACTCAGCTACCTGGTTGTACTCGTCATGCCAAAAATGCGTTGATATTGCGAATCCCTCATTCATGTCAATGCATCTATACATCTTCTGAATGTCGGCAGCAAAACAAAACGATGGAAACGCCAATTGGACCACGCCAGCTAGATCGTTTTGGGCGCTGGTCAGTGCATACAGGACGTCATTGAGCGATTTTCCGTTTGACGTTTTGGGAGGCGTCATATACTACTCTAACCTTAGTAGTGACACTTTCCTCCTTGAATACTGCGTGGAGGCAAAGGTGCAACATGTGGACTCGATTCCATTCTCTTGCTGATGATGCAATGCTGCTGCTCCTTGGTTTGTTACTTTGTGGTCACCTGGCCTAGTTGAAATTACTCATCCATGACTTCCAGATATTTGGCTTTGCAGCTCCGGCTGCCTTTGGAATCTTCGTTGAAGCATTTGGAATCGATTGATTGCGATTTGACGTGATTTGCCTAGCACCTGCGAAGGTCAAACAAACGCTTAAGTGGTAATCGTACCAAATGCTTGCCGTTCCGTTGACGGATGTGAGTTCGTTTAAAATGCTCCTCCTTTACCATCGCTCTTCTGGTGTGAGCTGTTTTCTAAACCGAGATGCTCCATTTCGAAGAAGAATTTCTGGACGAGATTCTCTAGCCTGTTGTGGTTACAGTTACGCTTATTTGTGGGCGAAAAAAATGTGTCGGAATCAAAGGTCTCAGGGTCTTATGTTCCTTTTGGTATAAAACAATAAAATATAAAGTTTTAGGCCGATTCGACAACGGCAGACGTGCCGACTTGAGGTCAGGCATTATACTATATATGCGCTCTGAAGGGATTAAAATTATTTGTGAATTAGAATATTAAAATATAATTCATCCTCTTAAATTTCGAAACTCGATTGAAGTTAACATTTAAAGCCAACAATAAATAGTTAACAGTTAAAAGTAATTTTTATTCAATGAATATTGACTATTTTTTTGCGACGTTTAGTAACTACAAACTCATCATCTTTTTTTTGGTTAGTATTTGGTTGAGTCTTGCATAAGTTTAACGAGCACGTTCGGCTGTATCATTAACCACTTTTAAATGTTTTAATATTTTTAATCTTCATTACCATGCCATTCTGAAGGTCAGCTAAAAATAAAAAAACTGCCGCAACCAGACGGTGTATGTTGAAATCCTCGATACGAGATTTCAATGTTGAGCAGAAATGCTCTGGGGAATCTTTGCGTTTAATAATGTACTACACGATATAGACAATTCGAGATTTATTCATTTGGACTTCAATCAACTTAAACTTTTAATCGTAATCGCGTATAGAGTACAATTTAATGGGTAATACGGGCTTAAGCGCGGCCGGCTGCAACTGCTAATTGTCGTTGTGATTTCGTCGACACGCAAACGAAGACTCTTCTAGGTGATCGGAGACGAGGTTACGCCGCCCTAGCATGAAACGACGCCGTTCTCCGAATGGGCAATCGCAGTTAGAGCGCTCTCACTCTCTTTGTAGTTTAACCCTTAGAAAACCGTCCATGCCGCCCCCCAATACTGGGACCAGTATTATTAGAAACCAAAGGATGTCACCTGTGAATGCTCTGTGAATAAATAAAGTGTTCGTTATGGTACATGTATGGTCGAAAGGAGCTAGCAACGGTGGTGGCAGGATTATTCTGAGGTCTGTGGCAACGGTAGCCGACATAGTTTAGAGACCGATCGTTTGTATACGCCTGATGCTGTTTTAACAGTTGCGACTCTGACTAAACTGTCAGCTCCAGGGTGAACTTCTATTATCCTTCCCAGTTTCCACTCGTTGGGTGGCAGTCGGTCATCCTTGACAATTACTAGATCGCTGACTTGTAGATTGTCGGTTTCCATGTCGCCACTTTGGACGGGCTTGAAGATGTGATAGCCAATCGAACCCAACGCTTCCAAAACTGCCGGATCATTTTCTGTCCTTCCAGAAATTGGACTGTGAGTGGAACATCCTTGTCGTTACATCCGGCGGGGCTAATAATGAATCTCAATAAGAAAATGTGCCGGGGTGAGGACAGCTAAGGTCCTCGGCTCCGGCTCTTAGTGGACATAATGGCCTGGAATTTAAACAGGCTTCAATTTGTGTTAGCACGGTAGCAAGTTGTTCGTAGGTCATTTTATATCCTGAAAAGGCTCGATAGAGATGTGTTTTGACAGACTTTACATTTGCCTCCCAAAGGCCTCCGAAATTAGGACTATGCGGTGGATTAAAATGCCATTGGACGTTTCGGGCCGCTAAAGCAGGTATTACAGTTGTGGGTAGTTCTCGTTTCAAATGTATTTGCCAGGTTTGAAGAGCCCGGTCGGCACCAATGAAGTTCGTGCCGCAGTCGCTATACATGTGTGACAGTAGCCCCGACGCGCGATGAAACGTTGTAGAGCCATGAGAAAGTGTTCGGTGGTTAAGCCCGTGACCGCTTCCAGATGAATTGCCTTTGTAGCCAAACAGATGAAAACTGCGATATACGCCTTGTAGTTTGTGTGTCCACGGAATCTGGATGCTTGAATTTCGAACGCGCCTGTATAGTCCACTCCGGTGGCGATGAATGCACGAGTTGGCGGATTGACTCTATGTAGGGGAAGATCGGCCATCAATTGTGCTGCTGGTTTCGGTCGGTGACGAAAACATCGGACGCATTGTCGAAGAATGCGTTTGACAGTTTGTTTTCCGTTGACTATCCAGAATTTGTGTCGAATAGTGGCCAGCGAATTCGGTGCCGCCGTGGAGTGCGAGACGATGGGCATTACGCACGACGAGATCGGTGAAATGATGATGATTAGGGAATGATCATTGGTTGTCGCTGGCTTATTGGAAGGTGCATTGAATTTCGCAGTTGACCCTCTGACTCGTAGAATTTGTTGGTCATCTAGACATGGGGATAATTGACACAGTTTGTGTGTGCCCGATAGTGCCTTGTTTCCTTCAACCTCGATATTTCTATCGTCGCAGACCTCCTGTTGAATGCTGCGAACGAGATGTATTAAAGCGTTGTCGAGCTCCTGCACACTAGTGGTCCAGAGCAGTTTGTCCCCTTTGGCTTGAATGTTATGTATAAACCGTAGATCATATGCCAAAAGTGACACTAACCTGTTGTATGAGGAAGAGTTTGGATGATGATTTCTGGAGCCTCGAGACTTGCACAGCATTTTGAAACAAAACTGATGGTTTCTCCTCGGTTATATAGTCATGTCGACTGGGAACTCCGTTTGACGGCCATTGGCTTCCGGCTGCTGTAGCCAGGATGGTCAGCCCACCACAATGGATGTACTGCTAACTCTTGTGGTATTAAGCCACCGCTGGGCTTACCGCATGTCTCCACTGAGTTGATGTACTGTGCTCCAAAATCCTGTCCAACGCGGTTTGACAAAGGTTTGCCATCGGTGGGGATCTCCATTTATCCAAAAACAAGACTATAGTAGCATCTGACCAATAGAAGGTTCTGATAGGTGGTCCTGCTGTGCGAAGTTGGTCCTGGATCCATTTTGCAAGTTTAACTGCCAGCAGCGCACCCGAAAGTTCGACTCGTGGAATTGTGATCGGTCTCGTGGGTGTGACTCGACTGCGTGCAGCTAGCAAATGGTTGAATCTTTTCCGTTTGCAGCTCTGCACGAATATATAACATGCTGCATACGCCAGTGATGATCCATCGTAGAAAACATGTAGCTGTAATGACGCAAGCTCGTGGATGTTGAAGCGTAGCCATCGGTAATTGCTGAATTTGCTCGACATATGACAAGTTCTGTATGAATCCTGCCATCTATCAAGCAGTTCGGTTGGCAGCGGTTCATCCCAGTCCAGATGTGCTAGGCTGCCATCGTTGCGTTTGATGCGGGCCATCCATGAGTCCTTGATATCGCCTTCGCGGTCATGACACAGGGCGTAATGAAACCTAAAGGGTCGTACAGTCGGGCGACTGTGGAAGGAAAGTAAAGAACGTTTAGTATGTGCGTGACTGATTTCAAAATTTATCTTGAACCCAAAATAGTCTTGATGTGGATGCCAATAGAGACCTAAGGTTTTAACGGGATCTTGGTACTCAAACTCTAATAATGTCTTACGAGATAAATGGTCTGGAGGTATGTCTTGTAGCAGAGAAGCGTCATTCGCAGACCACTTTCGAAGTTCCATTCCTGCTGATCGTAAGGCTCCGATCAATTGATTTTGAATTTCTAATGCTCCTTCGCGAGTGGAAGATCCGCTTTTGTACGTCATCAACGTATATTTCGTGTCGAAGGACCCTTTCCGCGGTGGGTATCGGTCGCGTTCATCCTGCGCCAGTTGATGTATGACGCGAATGGCTGTGTAAGGAGCTGGAAGCGGTTCCAAACGTAACTGTGTTGAGATAATACTCAGCTACCTGGTTGTGCTCGTCATGCCAAAAATGCGTTGATATATTGCGAATCCTCTGCATTCATGTCAATGCATCTATACATCTTCTGAATGTCGGCAGCAAAAACAAAACGATGGAAAAACGCCAATTGAGGACCACGCCGGCTAGATCGTTTTGGGCCTTGGTCGGTGCATAGGACGTCATTGAGCGATTTTCCGTTTGACGTTTTACAGGAGGCGTCATATACTACTCTAACCTTAGTAGTGACACTTTCCTCCTTGAATACTGCGTGATGAGGCAAAGGTGCAACATGTGGACTCGATTCCATTCTCCTTGCTAATGATGCAATGCTGCTGCTCCTGGTTGTTACTTTGGTCACCTGGCCTAGTTGAAAGTACTCATCCATGACTTCCGAATATTTGGCTTGCAGCCCGGCTGCCTTTGGAATCTTCGTTGAAGCATTTGGAATCGATTGATTGCGATTTGACGTGATTTGCCTAGCACCCGCGAAGGTCAAACAAACGCTTAAGTGGTAATCGTACCAAATACTTGCCGTTCCGTTGACGGATGTGAGTTCGTTTAAAAATGCTCCTCGCACCATCGCTCTTCTGGTGTGAGCTGTTTTGCAGAACCGAGATGCTCCATTTCGAAGAATTTCTGGACGAGATTCTCTAGCCTGTTGTGGTGACATCTAATGGTGACAGCGTGTGAGCGTGTGGAAGTGGCTCGACCAAAGACTATCCAGCCAAGCTGGGTGTGTTGTGCAATTGGTTGGTTCTCCCTTTCCTCTGCGGATATCTGAAAGCAGGATCTGTGGGATTACGTCCGCTCCCAGCAGAAGATCAATCCGTTGTGATTTGTAGAACCTGGGATCGGCGAGTTCTATTCCGTTCAAATGAGGACATTGCTGCAATTTGATGGATTGTGAAGGTAATTGCGATGTAAGCGTTTAAGTATAAACGCAGTATCAATGGTAGTACAAAACTGTGAAGTACAAGAACTTAATGACAATTCTGTAGTGTAGGTACCCTGTTCTTGGAGGTGGTCCCAACTCCAGCAATTTCTGCCGAAATTGGATGCCGCTTGAGGTTAAGAGCCTGCACTGTGTGCTCTGTGATGAGGGTTCCTTCCGAGCCTGAATCCACTAACGCACGTACCACAGCTGATTGGCCAGTGTGGGGTTGTGGATTGTGACCAGGGCAGTGGCCAGAAGGACAGTGCTGGGTCCGTGATGCGTTGCCGTGGCGGAGACTAGTTGCGCAGAGTGTGTTCTCACAGACGAGTCGGTCGCTGCAGACTGTGGATGACCACCGGAACTAGGTTGGGAACAACTGGGAGAGGCTGTGCAGTGCTCTGAGTAGGAAGTGGGGGTCCCAGCGTAGAGTTGCGTAGGTGTAGCCCTGCCAGACGAGTCGCTCGTTGTATACTGCCAGGAGTTACCGGAACGAGCGCTATGGGAGGCTGCGTGAGGGCTGTGCAAGCCACCCTGAGCAGGAGTTGGGAAGCGCAGCAGTGTATGGTGTCTTTGACCACACTGCGTGCAGTTCCTTTACTGGGTACATTTTGAAAGTGCATGGGAACGGCTCAGACGGTTGAGGCATGCCTTGCATGATCGACGATGGCTTTCTTACAAAGCAGTCCTTGGACAAAAAGGTCCGGGCAGTGCCGAAGATTGTGACTGTCGCTACAGTGAGGGCAGCGAGTGTGTTCGGCAACCGCAGTCTTGGCGTGGAAACTGTTGCCCTTAATATGTTACGTTGCCAACTGACTTCTTCGGGTGCCTTTTGGTTGACAGGCTGCGGCTTTGCAGGTGTCCGCGTCGTGGAGTGGCCTCGATTTTCGAACACATCGATGCTGACGAGACGGTCGTTGAGAAATGATTCCAGCTGAAAATGTGGCAAGTTCGGCAGAGCTACCGAGATGGAGCTCCCAAGCTTGCAGTGTCGTGCTTGACAGTCTGGAAGTGAGATGATGAGCCATCCAGTGCTGAACATCTAGATTCTTGAAAGCATTGGACAAACCGTCGCAACATTAAGCATATGTTTTATATCAGCAGACTGCTCCTTTGTCAACTGTGGCAAGTCATACAAACCGTTCATATGGTACATAAACTGCAGCCGTTTGTTGTCGTATCGCTTGAGGACGAGACTCAAGCTGTTGCATAGTTATTTCCGCAACCGCCATCTGCTGAATATCCTCGTCGCGATCCGAGGGGAAGAGCTTTGCTTCAGGAAAATGAAACCTTTGGACGTCGAACAGTTTCTGGTTGTTATGGATGAGTTGAACAAATGCATCGTGAAATGCCGGCCAATCCACAAACTTCTGTAAATGTCGGTACAGGTAGCTTGGGCAATTGCACTGATGATACAGATGGATTTGCTGGCTCTGGATTCTGCTGTACCGGTGGTGCTCTTGGACGCATACATTTTCGTAGGCCTCTGATATGATGCTGAAGGCCGTTGTATAGTCTTCATCAAAGCGAAAGGCCACTTCGCTGGACACATAACTATGCGTACTTGGACATCGAAGTATTAGTAAACGTTGATGATTTTGCTCAAATTCACCTAAGAACCGTTTACAAAGTTTGTAAGCGCGTTTGAAAATAAGCTTTTTGTTTTCCGATCTGCGCCATCCTTTTCTCGAAATTACGCACCGTTTGATTAACCCTCGCAATGAGATTTGTCTGAATAACACTGAGATTGTCGATCTCCACCTGAGGATTGGCTTCGAGGTCGTGGGACCTCGGCTGTTGACATGTTGCTGTTATATGTGTATGTACCTTTCACCCTTAGTTGCACTCTCTTTGACCTTGTACAAAATATTACACACGAAACACTTACTCTGGTACTCAGGAGTGCTTCTCTTTGCTAAAGCGTAGCAAAAGAGAACTTGCGAGTCGTTGTTGTTGGTGTTGTCCGAGCGAGAGCAGAAACTGTGCTGATGTGAGCGTTGAGTTGAGGCCTTGTGTCTAAAGATGATGTGCAGCAGCAGAACGATCGTTGTCTTCTTGGTCTCTGCTTTGCACGAGAGAGGCTGCTGTCTAACCGTCGGCTTGCGTTGCCCTTTGTGTGCTGCAGTGAGGCTACTGTCCAGGCGCAGAGCTATCGTCTGGTCTTCTTTGTCCCTGCTTCGTGCGAGAGATAACGGCTGCTGGATAAACCGTTGGTTTGCGTTGTGTTTGCCGTTTTACGAAGTTGCAGCCGGTAAAATATGATTTTTATATGTACATTTAACTGAACGCGGAACGAGGTAGAATCATATGCGGATAGTACAATTAAACGCTGTTCCCCTCATGGGCCACCAAAATGTTGTGAAATCCTCGATACGAGATTTCAATGTTGAGCAGAAATGCTCTAGAATCTTTGCGTTTAATAATGTGCACTACGATATAGACAATTCGAGATTTATTCATTTGGACTTCAATCAACTTAAACTTTAATCGTAATCGCGTATAGAGTACAATTTAATGGGTAATACGGGTTTTAAAAGCGCCGGCTGCAACTGCTAATTGTCGTTGTGGATTTCGTCGACACGCAAACGAAGACTCTTCTAGGTGATCGGAGACGAGGTTACGCCGCCCTAGCATGAAACGACGCCGTTCTCCGAGTGGGCAATCGCAGTTAGAGAGCGCTCCTCTCTTTGTAGTTTAACCCTTAGAAAACCGTCCAGTGTAAGTATTCATACTAACAATCTGTCCTTCCATGGTAGGTGCAGTAGGTAGTGGCTGAGTTTCTCATTGCGTTCTTTGCACATGATTTTTCGGTTTCTGCGGTGGTGGTACTCACCTGGGATTAGGTGTCACAAAATCAGATAGTCTCTTTGTATTAAACGTTTGGAAGAAGCATTTTTCTTTAAAAATTTGGCGTTTTGCAAAGTTTCGACATCATCATGGTCAGTGATTAGTCAGCTCCGCGTTCGGTCATGTTTTTGCTATGTCGCTTTATTGCTGCTCGGAATGCAATTCGGACGTAACTGCGGGTCAGCTTCGGTGCTGGGTAACATCCCGCTGTTCTTCTTTTAATGCCCCGACGTTTTTATCTGACGTGCATTGAATTGTATTCAGATGTTTGAACTCTTAACAAATCTTAGCAATTTGTTATGGCAGTATGATAACTGTGTGGTTGCAGATGACTCCGTATTCGAAAATAGACCAGCAATGACAAAGGTTCCTGAAGCTTGAAAGCCTTTGTATCGGGGTCTTAAAGTCTGATTTTCAGAATGCCCTTTCGATCAATTCTCCTGAGCGGGTGAAGCCGATTGCTCCAAGGAAGGATTCCAATAGGCCAAAGCCGGCGACCGACTTAATGTCTCCACGGCTGGTATCCGCCACCTCGACTGAGGTCATTGACTTAGGATCAGCTGCTGCTCACCTGATTTGGAGGGGCTGATCAGAAGAGAGAGGAAGAGGCGCCTCTGGTTTTATAATCGCCACTTCTCACAACATATTCTACTTGCAGTTTTTCGCCTTTTTGCTATGAGCAGCAGCCCGTTGTTTAATTTTTGGCAATCCTCTTCGACACAACAAAACATTGGTTTTCGATCTGCGCTTTGTGCGATATTCGCTCAGCTGCTTGCTAGCGCTCTCTCTCGACTACATTGCGCTTCTGACGTCATCATTAAAACAACAAACATTGCATTGCTTCGTGTGATATGTACGCCGTCACTGCTCTCGACATTTGGGAAAGTCAGCCCGTCGTGCGCTCTTAGGGTGGGGAACACTCTCTTCAGCATCATCTACCTAGATTGGCTCTCCCGGCTGCTTCGTGCCTTATTTTTTGGACGAGGATGGTGTGCTACTGATTCCGGACTTCGACATATGAGCAGGTTTTAAGCATGGGCCTCGCTCCTCTGACTCAGTTGGATATGGCTGACCCTCCTCTGGATCCATCTTCCGTAGCTAGGACAGCACCGCCACTCTGGGACCGTGCCGATGGACGGTGCCAAGTCTATACGATTTTTTCCAAAATATAGCGGGCATGCGCGCAAAGGCCCAGGCTGTCAGCGGCTACCTCGACGTGTGACTTCGACGTTGACATTTTGGTTGAAACCTGGCTCAATTCAAACTTTTGGACAACGAATACTTCGATCTAACCTTTTCCAGGTGTTTCGTAAGGACAGAGATTATTGCCAAAACGAATGCTACATTGTGGCCGTCAGGCCCGCACCTACGCTTTGTGATCCGATTTTCTCCTGGATGGTAACTCTGTTCTGGAGTGAATTGGTGTGGCAGTGGCTGGCCAGTCAGACCCGCTATTTGTTAGCGCATCGTACATTCCACCAAATGGCTGCTATGAAAAGAATCTACAAAGGCGCCCTCGAAACATTGCTAACATATATGGTAATCCGAGACTGTTAGCTGCGTTTTGGTGACTTCAATTTTAGAGTTCGTTGGTATGGTCCGGCGATCTGCGGTCTCGTCGGCTATGATGCACCACCAAAGTAATTGCCGAACGAGATCATTTTCCTAGATGACTGTTTTTAGTATATGGGACATCCCAAGTAAATAATGTTTTTAATAGGCTAAATAAGATTCTAGACTTAATTTTTGTTACTTCGGATATAGATTGCCATGTTACATGCTGCGAACTCCCTATCGCTGAATGTGACATGCATCTGCTACCGTTAAATTCTTAGTCAATTTCCATTTTTATTCGCCCTGGGCGGAACCATACTATGAATGTTCTTTTTCTGCTGTAAGCCTGAATGCTATTCAGGATAGTATGTTAATGTTAGTATGTTATTCGCATCTAATTGTGACACTTCCTATAATGTTTTCCTGCATACGGTCCGTCGTATTATTGGTAACAATGCAAAGTTACGCCAAGGCTCCCTAGACTACCGTGGTATACGAAGGGTCTGATGAAATATAAGAATCTTCGGAATAAATACTTTAAACGATTTGGTAAGACCGGGACCCTGTGGATTGGGCGAGGTATGTGCAACATAAAGAGGGAGTTTGCTTTTTTAAGCAAATTTTTTATAACCAATATATTGCCGACGTTGAGGAGGGCTTAAAGTCGTCCCCAGGTCGTTTTTGGCATTTTTATAAATTCAAAGTTCGACGAGCTCTCTTCCTTCTGTTATGAACCTGGAGTAGTTTGAGCGCTAACATATGCGGATGATGGTATAGCAAACCTTTTTTCTTTCTTTAGCTCAAATTTTTGACCATACGCAGCTTGCACAGTTTCGATGTCTTAACTCTATTCCCTCGGTGGTCAATATTGGCACATGATGTATCGGAGGAGGACATCTTGGAGGCAATTGATGAGTTCGATAATTCTAATAAACCCGACTGTGATGGCATTTCAGCCTTCCTGCTTCGCAACTGTGTTATTACGTTCTGTGGACCTCTCAAATTCTGTTATTCAAATTCGCTGTTAACGGGCCGGTTTTATTGGCAAGTGGAAAGCTGCCAAGATTACGCCAATTTTCAAAGAAGGTACCAAAATCTCATCTCAATTATAGACCAATTGCTAAACTCAAATGTTTCAAAACTTCTAGAGCAGATCATTTGTCAGAAAGATCACCTTCCTCCTGAAGTCGTACATTAGCCCAAATCAGCATGGTTTCATGCCGGGTGAACAACCATACTAATCTCATCGCTTTCAGTAATTTCTGCCTCGAGTCTTTGGAAATGCACTCTCAAGTAGATGTTGTGTATACTGACTTTGCTAAAACCTTTGACAAAGTCTCCCACTGTCTTTGTAAGCCAAGCTGCATCGGTTAGGAGTTCATTCCTCCCCTGCTCAGTTGGTTTAGGTCATATCTTGAGCGGCGAGTATATCTTATTGGTAAATGGAAAGCCTTCGGACCCATTCTTGGCTACTTCCGGCCTTCCACAGGGAAGTGCGCTTGGTCCACTTCTGTTCTTATTTTTCATCAACGACATATGTCTCTCAGCATTCCAAGCTTCTGAGCATCTGCTTTATGCTGATGAATCTTAAAATCTTCCGATCTATCAAAACCTTAGGCGACAGTATCCTTCCTGCAGCACTGACCTGGATAGAGTTGCTCGTTGGTACAGACTTAATTCGCTCCCCACTCAGCATTAGTAAATGTTACTTTTGTTTCTTTAGCAAGTGTGTCTCCAATGTGCTGGCTTCATATTCAATAGATGGCCATCCTCTCTTGAAGCAGACGGAGATGCATGACCTCAGGGTCTTATTCATCTAGATTTCTTTTTGCAGAGCATCTAGATTTCCTTATGGCCGAAAGCCTATGCTATGTTCGGCTTTGTTAAACAATTCATCCCAATTCAAGGACCCATATACGGAGGCTAAGTCTGTATGCATTCCTTGTGCGCTCGCGCCTTGAGTACCCTTCCATGGTCTGGAATCCCACCGGGTGGTTCAAATTTCGCGCATCGAGAGACTGCAAAGAAAGTTTCACAGAAATTTGCACTCCAGCCTTTGCCCTTTCCATTCCGACGCCGTCCTATGAATGCAGATGTCGACTCGTGCACTCTCCTCTCTCGAGGATCGAAGGACCATTGCAGCGCAGATCTTTGTTTATGACCTTTTAGTGGGTAACATCGATTGCCCTGACCTGCTTAGTAGGATTAGCTTCACTACGCCCGCCAGGAGCCTCAGGACCCATGCACCCTTTGCAGTTGATCTCCACCGGACCAATTATGGCTTCCAATGAGCCCATTTGTAGGAGCGCTTCGGCAGCACACGTGCCAGCTGGGATGCAGTTTAACTTTTGCCAGGGGAAGGGAGCCGTCAGACGGTGGCTTGCAGAATTCTTCCTGTTCCATAATTAATGTTATTTTTTGATGTTAGTTAAGATAGAAATAGTTAGCCCTAGCCAGTTAAGGATTTTTGATTCCGTTGGCGAATAAATAAATAAACACAAAGTGCCAAGGATTTGCTTCGTAATTTCACGTTTCTCCATGAAAATACCTTTATCGTCAAACAATGCCAAGTGCGATATTTTCATCAGATAAATACCACAAATGGCTGCAGTCTTTTTAAAACTGACGTTTGCTATTTTTCGGATCAAATTCTTTTCTAGTTGTACATTTCGCATAGATTAGAAAATACAGACTTGGAAATCCAGAACCAGCTAGCTAGTATTGACCAGAGCCAATTATTTATATAAAATCGAATATAAAAATAGATATGTCGCGAAAATAGGAACCTTCTCGAGGAAGGTTGTCAACCAAACTTCTCTCAGAAATGTATATATTTTTTAAGGTACATAAATCGCCTTAGACGTCGAAATCAGTTGCATTGGTCCAGGGGAGTCAGAAAACGATGACCTTTCGGGTCGATGCCAAAAAATATGAGTTAACTCTAACAATTCAGCATAATCACTACGCGCATGATGTTTGCTTAATTCAACTTGACAGAAGTTAATTATTGCATTTCTTTGTCATTTAAATGCGTTGCAACGTACTGGTCAGTCACACCAAACCTAAATTTGATTTATTCAATAGTCTTCCGAGAATCTTTAAATCTGGCAAAGAGTAGAACGTTTGTACCTGATGTAGCTCAAATGCTGCCCGCAAATATATTTCACTGATGTCTGCACGGGAGGTATAAGAGTTTTTGTCTAATAGTTTCTCTAGGCGGAATGTAGCACCGTTAAGTCGTCCAGAATTGGATGCAGCTGTATCAGAACAGGATTTTATCAACCATTCCCCATTTCATTTCCATTCCGAAAGCATTTTGGTCAGACGAGGATGGCCAAATATCGTATTTTCAACGTAGACCTCAAGTCGGCACCTCTAAGCGTTGTCGAATCGGGCTAAAACTTTATATTTTATTGTTTTATACCAAAAGAACATTTTAGGCCCCGATACCTTTGAAAACTACACTTTTGAATAAGTGCAGCCCTACCCTATATACGAAGGCTGCTATTTATAATTTGAGAATTGGCAATACTAATGTCAATACGTAAAATCTGACAACGCCATAATAAAATTTGCCAGTTTTAGCATACATATATGTACGTACAACGTTTTTATGTAATTGGTTTTTTTTTTTTTTTTACAATCGGTTAAAAAATCAATTTGGCAAGACAATGGAAATTTCTCGAGAAGTTTTTTTTTTTGATTATATTTCACAATTTTCGACGTGGATTTATCAACAAGAATGTGTTGATAAAGCTTGGATTCTTTGTATGGCGAGAAAACACCATCAAAAACGACAGTTTATCGCTGGTTTTTGCAGAATTTAATCATGGTCGTAGTTCAGTTGCTGACGAGTTCTGTGAAGGTCGTCAAAATCGGTTGTTGTGCCACAAAACAACGATGGTGTGCGTGAACTGCTGGTGCAAGATCGACATGCTGACATATCGTGAGATAGAGGCATCCTTGCACGTAGTTCCACTTCAATACATTCCATTTTGCGACCACTTGTTGTAAAAATGTTTGTACTCGTTGGATACCCCATAATTTATCAATCACTCAAAAAGGCGCGCGTCGATTGGAGTAAGGAAATGGTTAAAAAGTTCGACCGTGGTTGCTTCCAAATTGATGTTTATAAAATCGTGACAGGTGATGAATCATGGATATATGCGTATGAGCTGGAAACTAAGCAACAATCGACCGTGTGGAGTGTTTTCAAGATGAGAAAAATCCAACAAAAAGTTGTTCGAGCACGAAGCTTCAAACAAATGGTCGCCTGTTTCTTTGGGAGAATGGGTTATGTGGCCATTGTTCCGCTAGAAAAACGTAGGACTGTCAATTCTGAGTGGTACACGACCATTTTTTTGCCGGAGGTCTTCGGAGAAATTCGCAAAGCCAACTGCCGAACATGACAATGCGAGCTCTCACATATCTCGACAATCAGGTGAATTTTTAAGCAGTCAAAACGTCGAATTGATGACTCATCCGCCCTACAGTCCTGACTTGGCACCCAATGACTGCTTTTTTCCCCTCACATCAAAAAAAAACTGCGTGGTCAACGATTTACGAGCCCCGAAGAAGCAGTTCAAGAGTTCAAAACCATGTTTTAGAGGTGTCTCAAAAGGAATGGAAAAAATACTATGAGCAATGGTTCGAACGAATGCAAAACGGTATTGATCATCAGGGGGAATATTTTGAAAAACAATAAAGCCATTTTCATTTAAAAGTTTTGGTTCTTATTTGCTATTCCCGAAATATAAATAGCAGCCCTCGTATATTGCATATATATTTTGACGTTGATATGCAGTGACTGTAACATCAAGTGTCCCATGCGACACCAGCAGAAGGCTGTTACGCGCGGATCCCAGGCAGGAACGCAGCCAACCGACCGAGGGCGCTACGCGTATAACCGAACATATCGCACACAAACAGGAAAGATAGATGTTTAACTAATATTTGAGGAAAATAAACTAAACTGCTAAAGAGCTAAGCATGCAAGTTAAAGTAACCAATTCTATTGAGCTCTTATACGAGTTTTAAACAATCTTTCGCTTTCTAAGACGAGAACTATCTCAATCTTGGGCTTCCGCCTAATTGAATTTTAAGATATATTTAAGATATAGCCGGGTGGGAAGATTGTTTATCCATTTAGGCGAGTGTCAAAGATTGAGATTGTGGCGG
>CM017778.1:876571-898486 GCA_008121275.1 Drosophila lowei
TGGTCACATTTTCTTTGCACGATTCATTGGAGGTAGCCCAAGCTTCCTTGCATTCAGGGTGTAGCTTTGAGAGGTATGGATCAGCCAAACATCGCGGCTGTCGCATTTCAGCGCGTGTAGACCTCGTATACTAGCGTTCCACAGTGTTTGATTAGAGCAGTAGATTTGTGTTGGGATAGGAGGATTTTCTTAAGGAATTGCTAGATGTCGTTTGAGTTATGATTGGGGGTATATATGAGGGTTGTTTGAAGGTAATTTTGGCTGAGGTGTCGGCAATTTCGTTCCCTTTATGCCAATATGGCTAGGTATCCAGATTATTGTTATTTTGGAAATACTTTGGTGACGAGGTTATGGATTGTGGTGGGGTAGTAAGAGAAATTGTTGGGATTGATAATTGCGGATATAGAGGAGAGTGAGTCTGTGCAGATAGCGTGTCTTCCGCGTTTGTTGCGGCTTATTAAAATGGCTTCGTGAATAGCTATAATTTCGCTGGAAAGGACTGATGAGTACTGTGGAAGTAGTCCAGACTTTGTGGTTGATGTCTCATTGCAGATGCTATAGCTGGTAATGCCGGCTGCTTTGGAAATGTCTGTGTATAGGAAGCTGTGTTGGGGGACGTTGGATTTAATGGAGTGGAAGAGCTGGTGGAAGATTATTGGGGAGGTGGTGTTTTATCGTATTTGGATAGGGTGATGTTGGTTGATTTGAGGATGGTTGTCATGTTGAATTTATTGGTGTTGGAGGTTTTAATCGGGGAGAACGGTATGAGGTTATTCTGGGATATTTCTTTGGCTCTATCAATCGTGCTAAGCAGTATGTGTTTTCTTTTGAGGTTTTCGGGAGGGTGTTTAGGGCGTGTCTTTAGCGTGGGTGAGGTTTTTAAATATTTTGCCAGTTAGAAAATCTCGCTTGTTTTCCAAGGTGTTAAGACCTTAAAAGAAGAGTCTAGACATTTGCGAGTTGAGTTGTAAATTCAACCTAAATTTTATTCTTCAAATCAGAGCCTTATATGTGATTTGACAATCAGGCATGAGGTACAATTTTGTATTCTATAATTATCGTTAGACCTACGCAAAGGATACATTTTACTGCGGGTGTCTATTTGAGTGCATGTTTACATCAGTGTTATTTTAGGACTGCATTGGTTAAGTGTTTTCTCCACTTGTGTTTTGTTGTAGTATTTTTTAATTTGTTACAGATCTCTGTTTACACCCGAACAGTCATAACTTGTCTACTTTATGTCGTTTCTTTAGAGATCGGTTTTCTGGTTACATGACTGAATGTGTACAATTACATATTTATGTTTGAACGTTCTGCAAGGGGGCCGAAATTGGCATGGCTTTGACGATAATATGTTCATGTTTGAACATTCTGCAAGGGGCCGGAAGTTGCATGGTTTTGTATTTTTATTCTTGTGAACCTTTTGTGTACATTTTCTTAATAGCTATAACTTCAAGTACGGAAAATCATTTACAGTCAATTACAGTGAATAGGGAAGTGCTATCGTTTGCAGTCTTCGTGCTACCTTAATTCTTCTTATGGCATAGATTATGGAACTTAAGTCCTTTTAACAATTTTAATTCGTTTCTTAACTTATCCATTTCTTCTGTATGGTTAATTAATGGTACTGTTAATGGATTCCAAACAATTTTTGGTATTTTACTTATATTACTTATGTAAAAGAATGAAATTGGCTCGTAGCTTTCTGTTTGAATACTGTAATGAGGTACTAGTATTTTATCATCGGTTCGCACAGTACAACCATGTATTATTGTTAAAATTCCTTGTTGCGGAAGATCAATTAGTTCTTGGTTTGAGTTACTACATTGAATTCTAGCATTAGTGTTTACTGAAACTTTGAAGAGCCAACTACCCTGCCTTTCTAATTCGACCCAAAATTACCTTGTCTCTGCTATATTTCTATAAATGCAATTTGAATTACCTTATGGCTTGAAAGAAGCTATCTCACAAGCATTATCATTGACATTGCTCCACGGCCAATTACCTTCACATACTCTTTTATTCGTTTGCCATTTTGTAATTTTTTCAAGGTAGCTTCAGTCATCGAATGATAGGAATCAATTTCGAAATTATATACTAAATACCTGGAGCTCAAATCTACCTTGACCAATTCTTGTTCATGCTCAACCGGCATCGGAATTATCCTAAACAAATGGGATGCGTGTCTACCAAACAGGGGAATCTTCACGTTCAGAATTAATTTGTTATCAACAAAATTCCTTTCGCTGTTAATAGGCTGTAAATTTCCTTCAATTCTGTTTCTGTTCTTTTCCGGGAAGCACCAATGTTTCTAATAAGTTATCTTTAATTTTGCTATTTCTCCTTTTAACTGTTTATGTTTTAAAATATTTGGATTTAGTCTACCATGATTAATATCTATCAGTAGACTTATAACTGCTGATTGAATTTTATCGCACTCTTCAATCAAGGAGTTTAGTTGCTTTGTTACCATAAAGAAATTTATAGATTCTTTGTACACATAGAAACTTTCCTTTAATGCTTCCGTTATGTTTTCTACTCTAGCGCTCATACTTCTAAAGTTCAAATTTATATCCTCGGTAGTTCTTTTGAGAATATTTACCGTTGACTCTACCACCGATGTTTGTTTTTAATTAAATCATCTAGGTTATGTTGGTTTTTAATAAATTTTCATATTTCCTTCCAACGTTTCCCTATCTTCGGCGTCCATTATCCCGAATAATATATGATAAAGTGAGCCCATAAACTCAAATGGTGCTCGCTTCTTTCTTTATTATCCTGAGTCATGAAAAGTTTATTATTTTCCTCCAGGTCTGCAATTTGTCTTTCCGTATTATCTAAGACATTATTGCATTGATCTTCAAAAGTATAAAGTTTACCACACACAACTCTCATTTTCCCAATCAATTCTTTTCCCTTTTTTATCATCCCAGGATAAGGCGACTATTTCAACGTCCCCCATCGGGTCCAAATATATCGAAGTGGAACTGTTCATTTTTTCAATTGACCACTTCGCCTTTCCTCTGGCAGCAATGTTTGCACTTGATAATTGCCAACATAACACAAGCACTAACAATGCTGCCATTAGTCCCAGCTTGGACATTTGAGTTCTACTACGAGTACTTCTGGTCTCTTTTGGAGTCATTCCTGAGTCTTGATCTTCTGACTCAATTCCAGCTAATGGACAAATTTTAGTTATAGGTCGTTTTATCAACCCGTCTTGATGTTTTATAGTTACTACTCTGACTCTATCGTCCCTACCTTTATGTATTTCTTCTATTTTTCCCAAGGGCCATCTATAGCTAAGTGACAGGTTTCATCTTTTATTAATACAATCTGTCCCTTTTTTTTATTCTGCATTCCTATTTTCCATTTATTTCTTTGTTGCAGTGTGTGCAAAATGTCTTCTTTCCATGTAATCCAAAATTCTCTTTTCATTTCTGAATTAATCTCCATCATACAGATTCCCGATTTTTCTTCTGAAATTGTCTCAAGCAGATATTGGCCTTCCAATAATGAAATGACCTGGTGTTAGCCACAGTCAGATCGTCAATATCATTTGTAGCTGTATACAAAGGGCGTGAATTTAGGTATTACCGCTTCAATTTGACATAATAGAGTTGCCTTTCCTCATAGGTTAAATTATTGTCCCAATTACCCTTTTTAAGTGATATTTCACTGATTTTACCCCAACTTCCCAAATACCTCGAAGTGAGGTCCTGCCGAGAATAAAATGCCACTCGATCTGTTCTCTTTCTAATATTAAAACCACTTTTATGTTGTCTTTGAGGGCTTTAGGTATTCCTCGTCTAATTTGCGCGAAGCTCCCACAAAGTTGGTTCCATTATCAGGAAAAAAATTTTGCACATTTTCCTCTTCTTGAAAAAAAATCTTCTAAGTGCAGTTGAAATGCATCTGAAGTAAGATCGCTGACGACTTCAAATGAATAGCCTTTGTCGCCATTGCATACGAATACGGCAATATATCCTTTATAAGATTTCTACCCCCGGTTTTTAGGCATCGGATATGGTAAGGCCCGGCGAGTCTACCCCGTATTTTATAAACGGGTGCGACATTGTAGCTCTGTTTTCGGCAGATTCCCATAATTTGTTCTGCGGTATTCTGTCGATACCCAGCACAGGTGATTACACTCTTTAAGTTTTTTCTTTAAACAATTTCTTAGCCCAAATATCCAAAACTTCGCTGGATATAGTTTCGCATCAGATTAATTCCAATGCAATTGCAATGTTTCTTTATGTGCATTCCTGATAATTAAAGACGTCAAGTGACACTTATCTAAAATCAAGGGATGTTTAACCTCAAATTCCGCGTTGGAGTTTTGCAATCTACCAAACGGACTTAAGCTTAATAGTTTATTTTTGTTTCTATGTCCTTTTTATTAATTAGGCCAGCTATTTCGGAACTGAATTGGATAGCTTGTTGTTGTTTTACTATTAATACTTTGGTGCTCTTAATCTCCTTCACTGTCGAAAATGGGGAAAATACTTTTTTTATACCCGATACTCAAAATGAGTATTGGGGTATATTAGATTTGTGGTGAAAACGGATGTGTGTAACGTCCAGAAGGAAGCGTTTCCGACCCCATAAAGTATATATATTCTTGATCAGCATCAATAGCCGAGTCGATTGAGCCATGTCTGTCTGTCCGTCCGTCCGTCTGTCCGTCTGTCCGTCCCTATTAGCGCCTAGTGCTCAAAGACTATAAGAGCTAGAGCAACGAAATTTTGTATCAGACTTCCGTGATGATGTCACTGTTACAAATTGTATTTCGAAACTTCGCCCCGCCCACTTCCGCCCACAAAGGACGAAAATCTGTGGCATCGCCAATTTTAAAGAATGCAGAAAACCAAAAACGCAGAATCGTAGAGAATAATCTTCTAGACTGCAGAATCTGAACCAGATCGTGTTATTATTATAGCCAGAATGAAAGAAAAAATTTCATTTCTCTCTCTCTCTCTCTCTCTAACACACGTTTCATGGTCGGCTGTGCCTATCATAAAAAGTTAGTTCATAGATCTCAGGACTATAAAAGCTAGAGCAACCAAATTTGGTATCCACACTCCTGTGATATCGAATCTGCACAAGTGTATTTCAAAATTTGGGCCCACCCCTTTCCACTCCGCAAAAAAGACGAAAATCTGTGGCATCCACAATTTTAAAGATACAGAAAACTAAAACGCACAATCATAGAGAATGACCATATCTACCAGATTGCCGGAGTCAGATCGGATCATTTTTATAGCCAAAGGAACAAATCAATTTGCAGTGGCTACGCAGCGCCCGACATTTACGTTCAAAAACGTTTTTGTCTCTCCCGCACGCACTCTTTGTCGCTCAATGTAGCCATACTGACTATGTATCGGGTATAAATGTAGAGTTGCGGTCGCAGCAGCAACTCACAACGTTCCCCCTCGTTGGTTTTGATTTGAATAAACCTCAATACATATGCAATGACTCTTTCTAGTTTATGCATACACGAATATTTTTGTAATAATTCATAAAAAATGTTATTTTTTGCTATTACAATTGTTGTGCCAACAACTAATTTTTCTTCAAAGTTCCTCTTTTTGGCCCAATGTTCCTTAGATTTCGCCAACCATTGAGGCTCTTTTCACCAAATCTTAAAATCTTTTAGCTTATCACTAATGCCTTGATGCTACATCTGCTGGATTGTCTTCAGTTCTAACATGTCCCCATTTAATTTCTTGAATTTTTTCTTACTTCGTCAGTTCGACCCTGATAAGCTTGTCTTTATTGTCTCCATTCTTAATCAGGCTAGAGTAATGTAGAATCACTTCAGGCATGGCATTCTACATTACTTCCAACCATATTTTCTTATAATTCTTCATCGCCATTTTTTGTCCTGCTGCCAAAGTTTTGAATAAACAATTTTCCGACAAGTGTCACTGGAATAACTCCAGCCTAAGGGGTCATACATCTTAACTAAGGTAGATCATACTATTCTCTTGTTATTTTTCTTAATTGGTTCATAACGGAAATTGAATCTAAACTTGTCTTTAAGCGTTTCCCATTGGAGTCTAATGTTTTTGACGGATTCATTCTCCTCAATGGTTAATACTTTATTTTCTTGGTCATCTCTAATGCCTTCTATAATTTCTGGGATATTTGTTTATCCACTTTCTTAAGTTAAACCCAACCTTATTAAACTCCCGGGTAACTTCCTTTACATGCTTTTAGCATCCAGTATTGAGTCGGCACCTGTCATTAGGTCGTCCATATAAAAATCAATCTTTATGATTTCCCTAATTGCTTAATTTTTGCAATTATCTGCTTTTGCAATAAGCACCCTGGTTGCTAAGTAGAGTGCTGAAGCTGTACCATACGTAACGTTTGTGAGTTTATACCAGATCTCGCAAATAACGGTTAACACTTTCAGGGTGTCTGATAAAAACTCTCATTTACGGACACATTGAGAAAAAGGACAGAAAGACCCGATCAAATCTGTTTTTGCTCAGCTGGCTCTTCGCTCAAGCAAAGACCGATTTTTTCACTTCTCCTGTGTTACTGTTTTTCACTGAGCTTCTTGTCGCGATCGAATAAAAAAGTGTCTTTTGCGTATGTCTGCGTGCTTGTAAGTGTGGTGCCTATGGCAACGATCCTTGCCTTTTAGTGTATTCGGTTTTGACTATTGGCGATTAAAATGAATTGAAATATAATAGGTATAACCTACATTATCATCACATCTCTTCTTCATCGTATCTGTTATGCTTGCAGAAAATTTGCAAATATATAAAAATATAAATATATAAAATATAAAAACTCAACCGAAAACACGAAACACATAACACAAGCGAAGAGACAAAAAGTGTTCTGCTCAGTGAGAGACCGTGTCTGCGTGGTCTTTTTCTGTTTCGTCAGTGACAGAGACAGCAAAGGGAAAAAGTGTTGACTGTTGTTTGCGAGCTATGGCTTATACTCTTTTAACTTTTCGTTTGGATTATCTCTCCAAATTATATGCAAACATTGTTGATCTTCTTTATCAACATTAATTTGCCATTACATTCTTTTCAATGTTCGCAGATATTACAAATGGCATTTTACGCCCTTTCACCATAATATCGAAGATATCTTTTTGGACTCTTGGTCCAACCCACATGATATCATTTAAACTTTTTATTGTTTGTGGTTTTGCTGATGCATCGAAAACCACCCTCAGCTTGTCGTTAGACTGGAATCTCTTATGATTCCTTGATGGGGCAAGTAATATTTCCCGTCTTCTTTGGACTCTACCATATGTCCTAAGTTTTTTATATTCATGCATAAACTTTTTGTAATTTTCTTTTTAGTTTGTATTATTGCTGAGCTTTCTTTCGAAACTGTAAAATCGCGCCATAGCTTGTGGTTTTGAATCTCCTAGATTATTTTTCTTTTTAAATGGTATTTTAACCACATACCTGCCATTCTCATCTCTTTTGGTTGTTTCAAAAATGCTTCTCGCAAACATCTTCTTCTACGTCATACTTTTCACTTTCCAATTCCCAGAACCGCTCTAAGTCCCCAAATTCAATTGTTGTTGTCACAATCAATTTATCACCTTTGATTTGGTGCAACCGGATATAATCCATCCAATTCTATATTTTGACCAAGTAGTCCGTCCGTTTTTACTACTTCGTTTTTTAAAATATGGGTATACAAATCTATCCCAATTATTACATCTACCCACTTGGTTTGTTAAAGTTAAAGGTCTGCCAACACATAATCTTGCCACTTAGTTTTGGCAACATTGAAGGAACTTTAATGGTAAAGCTTTCATCAGTTTCGGAAGAATAATTGCTTCAATATTTAGAGGACCTTTATTATAATCACGAGTTTTACTTTGTACTTTGAAGTGCAAAGAGTCTGTAGATGACCTCCATTTACCTCGGTGTTCGCTCTTTTTTCGTACTAATTTTAATATTTGCGTAGCTTCCTCTGAAATTATGGTGTATTGCGACCCACAATCAATTAGACCTCTAAGGTTTTAATAGCCACCATTCCTTGCCCTTACTTTTTTATAAGTGCTGTGGTGCTTCTTCTTCTGTCAAGCAAGTGTTAACATTTTCCCTCTTTTCGTAGGGAATCGTATGATGAGGTTTTACAAATCCACATAAAATTTCACATAAGCATTTCTTATACATATCATGCCTACAGCATTTTTTCTGCAAAGGTGCTGTTTTTAATAAACTGGCCTCTATCTATCGGACTCATTCCCTTAAACTTATAGCAGTGAATTATGGTATGTCCTGCCATTTTTACATAGCGGACAATTTTCTTTTATTTTTGCCATATTGCACTACTATTTTCAACGGTTTGCACTCCTTATGCTGCGACGTGTAAAGAGAAGTGTACCGTTGTTCTAAAAGTTCCATTACATCTGGCAATGCTTGGATTTCTTTTGTCCTTTTATATGACTTTCATACAATTGTAAGGCATCTTTAATTTTTTCAACACTATGTGCGCGAAAATCAATCAACTTCTTCTGTTACTACTTTTGTTTTTTACACGGTCTTTTTACACGGTTTTGAAATAACACGTTTGAAAATCGAATTTTTTTAATATTTTACACGGTTTTATTCCATTTAACACGGTTCAAAATAACACAACACAAATAGATAAAAACACACACAGCTCACAAACAGCTAGAAACCAAACGATAACAAGAAAGAGCATGAAGAGAATATGTACATATTTGTTTCTCTTTGGTTTTTTGTGTACATACATACAAACAAATTTATTGGTTAGAGCAATTGCAGATAGCAACAATTTAGGGGCCCTTTTTGTGGAAATTTAAATCGGATTACATTTTTGCAATTGAAATGTGTTAGTATTTTTAAATACTATTTTGTGAACTATCAATGCAATCAGACGTGTTTAATAAAATTTTTCTACGCAAATTGGTTTTCCAACGTTTTCCTAATTTTTTCCTAATTTTAATTTTTTAGAGATAAGGAACCAATCACCTATTTTTCGCATACGATCTATGTCTTTTTTACACGGTTTTTCAGGAACCAATCTACCGTGTAAAACCGAATTCGTTTATATTGACTCATTTATAGAATTAGAAAACCATTTAATTGGTTTCGCTGTACCATGATCTAGCATTGGTAAATCTAGTAAACGATTCAGCTGATACGAAAAATTTTTTCGTTTTTTTTTTAATTGAATTTTTTAGATGACTCAGACTATCTCTGTTAGAATTAATTCACAGAATATTTGTGAAAAGCCGTCCCACTCTTTTCTTCGCCCGAGAATGTGGGTACTTCTACTTTCAGAAGATCAGGCAAATCGATATCTTCTTTTTTTATCGCTGCCGCCCTTCACTATCCTTACTGTTTTCCTCAGCTACAGTTTGCATCCTAACTTCTAGGCTGCTTAACATGCTTTGAATATCAAATTCCAACTCGTCGATCTGGTCTTCGAAGCTGTCGTTTGTTTCATAGTTACGATAAAACTCCTCAATTTTGAGCTCAGTTTTTACTGAGGAACTCAATTTTTCTTTCTCAGGCTACACTCTCCAAGTTTAGCCTGATCTAACCCTCTGCATGGTTTTGCTCTCAATTTTTCTGCAGGTTTTCCACTATTCTGTCGATTCCCTCAGATACTTTTTCAAAGCTATGGTTAATTTTGGGCTCTATGTCTTCCTTCAAAGTTCCAGTCTCCACTGGTTGTAACTTTGCTATTTTTTCTACGTTCCTTTTCCTTAAGGTTTCATTATTTTGTAACTCTACATACTTATTTTGTATGTCCCCTATATTTTAAGCATTTTTTCGTACTGCTTTTCTTATGGTAGTCATGATCGACTACTCCATATGCTAGAGTGCAGAATTATTGCCTGTAACTATGTTCTTAAAGGTCTCCTAACCTTTGGATTACATCGCTGGTCAAATGACCAGCTTCAATCTTCTTAATCTCCCTTGCTATCGCGGCAGAGCCACTAATAGCTTAATTATTTGTTCCGATAACATCTTACTTTAATTTGTTGCTTAATTAGGCTAAAAAATTTGAGATATGTAACTTAGCTGATGAATTCTGCTGTTGTTGTTACTGCCCGCTGAAGTTGGTGCTGCTGATACCGCTGTCGCTGCTGCTGGTTTTTTGCCTCTGCTTATGTCGCTGCTGCTGATGTCGCTGCAGCTGGGGTCGCTGCAGTTATTGTCGCTGGCACAGTGGGCACACGCACACCAATTTATTTATTTATTTTTCAAAGTCACAGTTATTTTGCCACTTGTATTTTTTTTTTTTAATTGCTGACTTTTAAGAATTTTTGGATGTTTCGGATTATATATTTTTCTTTCTTTCGATGTTTCGTCCTCGAAAACGCCACCGTCGCGAACCATTTTTATTTTTCAATTATAATAGATATAAATATTTCGTTATCTATTAAAAATACAGCCTGTTTAGCTCGTATTCTTCCAAGTTATTAATAGAAACTTCCGTTTCATTACATTTTGCAGGGATTGAGTTGTAAATTCAAAATAAATTTTATTCTTAAAATCAAGAGCCTTATATGTGATTTGACAATATGGCATGAGGTACAATTTTGTATTCTATAATTATCGTTAGACCTAAGCAAAGAATACATGTTACTGCGGGTGTCTATTTGAGTGCATGCTTACATTAGTGTTATTTTAGGACTGCATTGGTTAAGTGTTTTCTACACTTGTGTTTGGTTGTAGTATTTTTTAATGGGTTACAGATCTCTGTTTACACCCGAACAGTCATAACTAGTCTGCTTTATGTGATTTCTTTAGAGATCGGTTTGAATGAGTGAATGTGTACAATATTATATTTATGTTTGAACATTCTGCAAGGGGGCCAAAAGTGGCATGGCTTTGACGATAATATGTTCATGTTTGAACACAAGGTGTGTAAGTTGTCTTCCGATAGTAGGTTGTTGGTGGGTGTGGTGCGAATTGCACCCAGGGCGGCTCTTATTGCTGCATTAATCGTAGTTTTTAGGTGGTTTAGCTGGCTTTTAGGTGCGTAACCATATATGGGGAGGCAGAAGTCTACTTTGGATATGATTAGAGATTTGGTGATTTGTATAAGTGATGAGATGTGGCAGTTGTATTTTAAGGACGAGAGGTGTTTAATAATGCCCAGTGGCTTGGCAAGGTCTATTTTGAGTTTATTAATATGAGAATTCCAGGTGTATCTGGAGTTGAGTGTGAGGCCTAGTAGCCTGAGTGAGCTGTTTTGTCGGATGGTTGTGTTGTCAGTGAGAAATTTTGGCTTGCAGTTATGTTTGCGACATATGTGTAGGAGTTGGCTTTTGTCTGTGGAGAGGACTGATCCTGAGTGAATGCACCAGTTGTTTATTTGATTGAGGGTTGTTTGGATGTGGGTTGTGGGGCTTTTTACTTTGCTGTGTGTGGTATGATAAGGAGGAAGTCGTCGGCGGATGCACTGAATTTGATCTGCTTGTGAAGGGATAAGATTTCGGTGAGTGGGTTATACGCTATCAGAAAAAGGATAACTGAGATGAGGGAGCCTTGGGGTATGCCGTTGGGAAGTGGGAAGGTGTTCGAGAGATTCGTGCCACTTTCCACGAGGATTTTCCTGTTTGACATAAAGTTTATGACGTATTGTATCATGCGTGGGCCTACTTTCCATTTTTTTTTGTTGTTGGATGATAGAGTGGATACCTATTTTGTCGAAAGCTTTGGTGAAGTCAAGAGAGATTAAGGTTAGATCTTTTTTTAGGGAAATGGCTCTGGTGGCTAGGTGGTCTACGTAGAGTAGACTATCTAGTACCGATTTGCCTCTTTTAAAAACTAGTTGGCTGTTGTCGATTAGTTTGTTATTCAAAAAAAACCACCATAACCTTTTTGCCATTATCTTTTTGGCTAGGCATGAATTCAGTGATATGGGTCTGTAGGATTTTATGTCTGCTATTGGTTTTTGTGGTTTTAGAATCGGGAGGACTAGGCTGAGTTTGAGAGATTGTGGGATGTATGAGTCGAGTGCTTTGTTAAAGTGCTTCATTATTCTGTTTTTAAAAATTGATATGTGCGTTTTTAACATTGCGGAGATGCGGTCGAGACCGGGGGTGTTTCCTTTCAGGGAGTACAGTGCTGATGAGAATTTTAAAAGAGTAATATCTTTTTCTATTTCTAGTGCTGATGGGGTTGGAGTATAGTTAATAGGGGAGTCTATGTGGCATTTGTTCGTACGGAATGTTGGGGGAAATTATGATCGTAAGCTTCTTCTGACCACTTGTGGGCGAAGGAGTTATTATTTCAGTTTGGTTGGTTGTGTCTGTTGTTGGGTGTTATAGATATTGTGTATATTTTAACAGGGTAAAGTCCGCATAGTCGTCTGATGTTAGACCATGTTGTGGATGTGTCTGAGTTGGGTTGTGAAATCAAGGATCGATTTCCGTTTGGCTTACCTGATTGCTCTTTAAATTTGGCATTTGCTTTTTTGTATTCTATGTAGGTGGTGTTGTTTATGTCTCCTTTGAGTTTATTCCATTTAGTGACTTTTCTCTTATAAGAACTGTTAGCTCTTTGTTCCACCAGGGAACGGTACGGGGAGAGAGAGAAAGTGGTGTTTAGAGGATGGAAAGATGGGCGCTTTGGTTTTATAATTTTTTAATTAGTGCGTTTTCCCTGCTAGCGTTGTCGCTTGTTTGGGTAGTGGAGTTGAATTTATGGATGTGTCTTTGGTAAAGATTTCAGTCGTCACTTTTTAGTTTGAAGGACGGTTTGAGGTATGATTTAGGAGGGATGGGTTGTTGAAAAAGAGATTAGAATGGAGAAGTAGTCGCTACCGTGGAGGTCGTCTATTACTTCGCAGAGGAGCTCTGGAGCAGTAGTTGCTGATGCTAGGGAGAGATCAATGTGGGTGAATGTCTTGTGTTAAGGAAAGAGGCTAAGGTTTTCCCTCTTAGGTTGGTCTTTAGGTGAGCCCCAGTAGGGGTGCCAGCTGTTAAAGTCTCCTAGAACAAGAGTGGGGTCGTTTGTGGGGGCTAGGACGTTATGTAGGTTGCGGGCGATGAAGGGTTTGTTTGGGGAGATGTAGGAGGATATGATGTTGACTTTGGATTTGGATTTGATGTTGACACCTACTGCGTCAAAGTCGGAGTTAGAGAGGATTTGGGTCTGGGATATGGAGTTGTGTATGGCTGTGCCTCCTGTGGTTATTGCTGCAGTATAGTGAATAGTTGGTTGGGATAGGGATAGAGTTGGGGTTGATATGTGGGTTTCTTGTAGGGCTACAATAAAAAGGGGCTGTATGATTTTCATAAGACTTTGTAATTCTATGTAGTTGTTTTGTAGCCGTGTATGTTCGATTGGATTATCTTAAATTGCATGCTTGTGTTGGTATTTACTTATAAAAGGATTGAAATTAATATTAATACTATTATTATTATTTAAAGTTCTTCTTCGCAGTAGATTTGGTTAGTAGGTTGCAGTTTTGTTTTCGGACTTATCTTTTGCCTTGAGTGGCTTGGTGACTAGGTTAAGTTTATCCTTATCTATAGTCTGGCTTCGGAGCTTGCGGTCAGTATCTGGGATGATTTTGGTGTTTTTGGTAATTCCTGTTTTTCGTAATTTCCTCGAAGTCTGTGTCCCTAGCCATTTCTTCTTTGGTGGGTTGCTGGGTTGGTTTGGTTTGGTGTGTGTTTGAGTCCGAGATGTCTGCGTAGTTAGTAATTGGCCTTTTTTGCTGTGTGTTCTGAGTGTTGTGTGATGATGAAGGATGGTTGGGGATCGATAATACTACGGTTTGTGGTTTTGGCTGTTGATGATATGCAGCAATCTCGGCGTATGGTGTGGATTGGTGTGCATTGCGTTGAAAATATATTTTTTTGCAGTTATGAAGTCGACTTTCTCGGAGGATTTGATTATGGCAATCTGTGGTTATTATGGATGTTGGAGTTGTGTTTGCAGTTGCTGCAGAATTTAGGCTTGCAGCATAGATCGTCGTGGGCGGGGCGCACTTCAGAGCAGTTTTTTCAGATTTTGGTGGTTGTGCAGTATTTAGGTGGGTGACCGAATTTCTGGCAATTATTGCATTCGAGGTGGCGTGGCGTTTCCTATCATAATATGCTGGGGGAGTGTTGGTGTGTCCTATGTGAGGATGATAAGTCCGGTTTCTTGAAGCAAGCCGTCATTGTGTTTGAGAATTTTTGTTGCGTCGGTCTCCTTTTGTGTTTTAAGTTCGTTTTTGATGACTTCAATATCGATGTTGCGCAAATCGTTGGAGTAGATGCGTTCTGATGCTTTTACAGGCCACGAGGCGTGGGTGAACCCATGCTTGGGAGATGCAGAGACGTGCGTTGGGGGTCATGCGTGGCGGGGGAAGGGGTTCGGGTCAGGGATCGGAAGGGTGTGGGAGAGGGGAGCCCAGCTTAGAAGATGCCGCATGATCCACGACTCACATCCGCGTCGCCGGGTCTCCAGGGCGAGGGTGTAGGAGAGGGAACCCAGCTTTGCGGATGCCGCGTGAATCCTAGACTCACATCCAGCAACGCCGGGTCCCCAGGGGAGAAAGGTATAGGAGAGCGAAACCCAGCTTGGTGAATGCCGCATCCACGACTCACATCCACTTCGCCTGGCCCCCAGGGAAAAGGGAAGAGAGGGAGAGGGGTGAGTGATTCCTACGGGAGAAAGTTCTGAAACAGGTGGGTTGGGGTTGGTGTCTTTATTGTTTTCAGATCGTCATTTCCCTACTTAGAACCCCACGCCTGCAGCGGGGGAATAAACGACAAAAATAATAGACAATATTTGGATATATATATGCATGTAACAAAACTGTGGGAAAATTCTGCTCCTGAGCTTATACCCTGCCTACTGCACCGATCTATCCCCCCCAGAGCTCACATACGTGAGGTGGCTCACCCTTGTTTCCGTTCGTTGGGTCCAGGTATCCTGCGGCGGGTGACCCTCTTGGTTTTCCCGTCACTTGGTCACCGCTTATTCCGTACACAGCGACAGGGTCTGGTCACGGCCTATTCCGTACACCACGGCAAGGTTTGGTCACAGCTTATTCCGTACACCACGGCTTATTCCGTACGCCGCGTGGGGTCTGGACACTGCTTATTTTGTTCACTTGTTTCGGCTTCCGCCGCACGACCGTTCCGGTTCAGCCCTCGGAGATCACTCCTGAGTCTGGCTCAGGTTTCTGTTCAGCAGCTTCTCTGCCGCTTAGATGCTGCGCAGCTTTCGGCTGCCGGCCTCGGCTCGGGGGTGTATTGGTGTATCGCCGTCGGCTCTCTTCCTCGGCTGAGTGGGCGTAAGAGCGATCAGCGGCTCTTTCCGTTTCCCTCTCTTTCGTGCTGGTTCTCTTTGCCCTACTAATAAGTAAAGGCCTCACCGTTTTGGGGTTTTCTTAGCCTATTTCTTATTTTGGTGGGGAAAATAAGGATTCATTGTTGTGTCTAGGTAATAATAATAATAATAATAGTAAGAATAAAATGAGATAATAAGCCCTCGGGCTGTCCCTTCAGGGGATGGTGTTGTGGTCGGTTTTGTGGAGGCTTATGCCTTCACACTCCCTTCCTAGTTCGGGGTGGGGCGCGGTGAAATGCGAACCAAGTTTCTGCTGATCGATACGCGGGAAGCGTTGGCCGTCGTGGTATTCCAGGCAGCGGATCCGGCTCCGCCTCCGCCGCGCCGCGTTTGCCTGCAGTCGGGCGTGCCAACCCTCGTCAAGCTGGTGTCCGGGATCGGGCCGTTTGGGTTCTCCTGCCCTCCCAGGATCCGGGCTACCTCCTCGTCTCCGTCATCCCTGGGTATCGGGAACACGGGTCCGTCCTCCAGGCCGAGTTCCTGAAGTAGTTGGGGCAGCTCATTGCCGGTTACGCGTCTCGGTGGCTCGTCTTCACCCTGAAGGGCGAGGGTCCGGAGCTGTCGGGGCAGCGCTTCGCCCAGACTGCCGTCGCTGATGCGTAGCGGGGTGGTGTCTGTACCTCGTCGCCGCTTGCTGTGTCGCTGTCAGAGGCCGGGATGATCCCCTCTCGGGCCTGGGTGGGGTGATGAGCCGTGGATGGGCGAGCAGCAGCTGCAGGGTCTCGTCGGCGTCCTTCCAGGTGGTCCAGGGTGCCACGTCAACCGCTATGTTGGCCGGAGCGCTCTTCTGGCAGTCGGCCAGCCGTCTTCGTCCTCGCTCACGTCCGAGTATGGGCCCCTCGTGGCCCGTTCGGCTTCCAGTTGTCGGTTTAGGTCAGGATGGAGTGCTTGACCCATGGACGGCCACCCCTTTCCCAAACCGTCGGTCGTGCAAGACCTCTTCATCGGTACTTGCCAGGCAGGTCGGCTCCCAGTTCTTGTCGGCCTCCATCGTCGGGCTGGTGAACCCTTCGTCGGAGCTGCTGTCGTGGTTCGGCCGGGGGTCAGGGTCTCCCGCCTGCGGCAGCGTGGGCGTCTGGTGGGCTCCTGCTGGGCCCGGCCTGCTCGGACCTCCTCGTCTGAGTCCGATGCCCTGTGCCCTGGGTTTCCCTGATCGGTGCGTTTGCTAGTTTCTGGCTATTTCTTATTCCTAATCCCTTAAGGGGAGTTAAGCTATCTTACTGCGTGTGTACGCGGTTGCCTGCGGGGCGAGGACATTATGGCAGCGCACTACCATAAGTGGCCCTCATGAACTCGCGGTTTTCCTGGTGCTGGGGTCGTCGTCATCGTTGTCTTCGTCGTCTTCGCTGGTGAGGGGCGCTCGTTGTCGTGGTAGGCCTTGAGGTCGGCTAGTCCGGCCGTTCGTCGTTAATCTTCCCGGATGCTTCTGGAGTCGTGCTATGGTGGGAGAAGTGAATTTAACTACTTTATAAGGCCCCTCATATTTGGGAGCCGTTTTGCGGCACAGTTGTCCGCCGCTTTGGACGGGTGATGTTGGCGTAGCATCACGAGTGTCCCGATCGTGGGTCTCTATTCGCGTCGACGTAGGTTGTAGGTCCTGCTCTGCGTCTGTGATGCCTGCTGGGTATTTTCCTGTACGATGGCGAAGATTTCCTTTGAGTCGCTTGGCCTTGTCGGATGGGGTCTCTGTCACTTCGCCTAGTCCTGGGGTCGTCTCCTCGTACTAGGCTCCTAGGCAACCAAGGTTTCCGGCCGAGTACGATGAATGCTGGGCTGAAGCCTGTGGTGTCCGATGTGCTGCTGTTGATGGCTGAGTTCGGGCAGCAGCTCGTCCCATGTCCGCTGGTCTCCATCGATGTACTGGGCGATCATGGTTTTGTTCGTTTTGTTGTGGGGTATAGGGCGCCGTATACTCCAATTCCATGCCTGCTAGTTTGCAGAACTTTCGGAAAGAGCGACTTGTGAATTGGGTCCCGTTGTCGCATACGAATTTCCGTGGGGTTCCGAAGCGGCTCAGGATCCGTTCCCGGAAAGCGGTCTCCAGTAGTGCGGTGGTGGCCTTGCGGAGGGGGACCAACTCCACCCACTTGCTGAAGGCGTCGAAGAACACCAGCAACATAGTAGTGCCGTGCTTGGATCGGGGCAATGGTCCGACGAAGTCGGCGCAGACGATGTCCAGTGGTTCTTGGGCTTGGCGGGTGTGCATCTTCCCTCCTGGTTTGGTTTGACTTACCTTTTACTGCTGGCACGGTGCACTGCCGGATATATCGGGTGATATCTCGGTGCAGTCCGGGCCAGTAGTACCTCTGGGCTATTCGTATCGCTGTCTTCCTGATCCCGAGGTGTCCTGCTGTCGGATGGTCGTGGCACTCTTCTAGCATGACACAAAGTTTCCATTTGATAGGGTCTTCTTCGCTGGTTCTGCTGCTGGCTCGTTTGTATTTTGGTCGCTCTCGATGATGAACTCGGATGCCCTTCCGGCTGTTCCTGGATCCGCTTGCGGAGTCTCTGCAGCCAGGGGCAGGGGCAGGGTCCCGATCTTCTTCCACTCGCTGCAGGGCTTCTACTGGTTGTCGTGAGGGGCGTCAGCCACAACGTTCTGGCTTCCTCGTCGGTAGTGGATGTTAAACCTATATTGCTGGAGCTCCAAGGCCCAGTGGGCGATGCGTCCCGTTGGATTATTGATGGAGTTCAACCACTTCAAGGCGAGGTGATCCGTGATTACATCGAAGTGGCATCCTTCCAGAAAACATCGGAGCTTCCGGATTGCCCAGACTATGGCAAGGCACTCTTTCTCGGTGGCTGAGTAGTTTTCCTCTGCCTTGAGTAGTCGACGGCTTGCGTAGGCGATGACTCTTTCTGCGCCGTCGATCTGTTGGGTCAACACTGCTCCGAGGCCATACGAACTGGCGTCCGTTTGGAGTACGAATCGCTCGGCGAAGTCGGGGCATGCCAGGACTGGTGCTTGCGTGAGTCTTTTCTTGAGGGTCTCGAATGCCTGTTGTTGTTCGTCTGTCCACTCCCACTTTTGATCCTTTTTGAGCAGGTTGGGCTGGACCACCGTGGCGAAGTTGGGGACGAAACGTCGGTACCAGGATGCCATCCCGATGCAGCATAGCAGTTCTTTCAGTGTGGTGGGCGGTGCTAGTTTCTGGACTGCGCTGACCTTGTCTGGGTCCGTGTGGATGCCTTGTTCGCTGATGACATGGCCGAGGTAGACTGAACTCTTCCTGAAGAAACTACACTTGTTTCTGTTTAGTCGGAGGTTCGCCTCTCGCAGCCTCCTGAAAACCTCTCGAAGGTGGTCGATGTGTTCTTCTAGCGTGGCTCCGATGACGATGAAGTCGTCAAAATACGCGAACGTGTACGGCTCCATGGTGGGTCCGATGACGCTGTCCAAAGCTCGCTGGAACGTCGCTGGGGCTGAGTGCAGGCCGAAAGGCATGACCTTCCACTGGAAGAGTCCTCTGCCGGGGACGGTAAATGCTGTTGCCTCTCTGCTGCCCTCGGCCACCGGGATCTGCCAGTATCGGTTTTTGAGGTCCAGCGTGGAGATGTAACGAGCGTGGCGGAGTCTCTCGAGGATGTGGTTAATCCGTGGCAGCGGATATGCGTCAGGCACCGAACGGGCATTTAGCTGGTGATAGTCCACGCACATTCGCATTTCTTCGGTCTTCTTTCCTACCAAAACGATTGGGGCGCTGTGGGGACTTCGGGATGGTTCGATCCTTCCGTCCCGTAGCAGCTCGTCCACCTGAGCGTTGATGATCTTCTACATGGCCGGGTTCTTTGAGAAATAGCGCTGCTTCACGGGCCTGTTGTCTCGCATTGTTATCGATTGTTCGGCGATGTGGGAGACTCCAGCCAGTCCGTCGAATTTCGCCAATTCTTCTTCTAGAAACTTGCTTGCCCACGGCGTGGGGGGTGGTTCAGGGTCTGGGTCTTGCTGCCACGGCGATAGGTCCTCCAGTTCCAGGACAGTAATGGCGGCCAAGATCGAGTTCTCGTAGTCATACGAGTCGGCTGGGCGAAACGGGTTTCGTTCCAGAGCATTCGGCGTCGGCTAATGGCACCAGTTGGTAGTCCGTCGTCGGGTTCTCTGGTCGTCCTGGCGGAGTCGTGGTTCGTGGCTTGCGTGATGTCTGTCCTGCTGGGTTACTACGTGGTGACTCCCGGTTCGATGAGTTGGCCCTGGATTGGTCCAGCGGAGCCACAGCTATCTTTGCCGGAGTCTTCTGGTGAGTCCTGGGTCCTGTTGCTGACTCCCGTTTCGATGGGCTGGCCCTGGATTGGTCCAGCGGAGCCGCAGCTATCTCTGCCGTTTGGTGAGTCCTGGGTCCTGTTGACTGACTCCTGGGCTGGCCCTGGAGCTGTCCACCCGCAGCTATCTCTGCCGAAGTCTTGTGGTTCCGTCGGTGTCCTGTTGGTGACTCCTGGTTCGACGAGCTGGCCTTGGATTGATCCATTGGGCCCGCAGCTGTCCTGTTGCCAAAAGTCCTGGTTCCTGCGGTGTCCTGCTGGTGATCCTGGTTCGACGAGCTGGCCTGCCAAAGTCCTCTGCTTCCTGATCCAGCTGGGCCCGTAGCTGGCCCTCTTCCTTTGCCTTCCTCCTGCGGTGTCCTGTTTGTGACTCCTGGTTCGACCCCCTGGATTGATCCAGCGGAGCCGTAGCTGTCTCTGCCAAAGTCTTTGCTTCCTGCGGTGTCCTGTTGGTCGGGGTTCGTGCTGGGGAACTGGCCATGGTTGGATCCATCGGTGTCCTGTTGTGGTGGCGTAGTCCTGGGGTAGTTGCTTGATCTTGTCCGGTAAGGACTTGTTGTCGCGGCGGTTAGATGGTTCGTGGTTGGCTGTGGGGTGTTGGTCTGCGGCTGGTCTCGGATGACAGTGGAGTCCGCAAACGTGACGGCCCGTGCGCGTGGCTGGGCGGTGAATGATGGTATCGTCCCGGCGGGTTTCTGCTGCAACCCCAGGTAGATGCCGAGTGGATCCCTGCCGCGGATGCCACATAGGAAGTCGAGTCCCAAGATGAAGTCGTCTAATACCGTGGGCAGTATCAGGAGAGATACCTATGTTTCTTGTTGATCCAGGCGCACTGTGACTGCTATCGCTTGGTTGATCTCTTTCCTGGTTCCGTCCGCCAGGCGGATCCTGGTCCTCACCTCTCGCCTGTTCTCGGTCGTCCCTATCTCCTTCGCCATTGCTCACTGATGAAGGATCGTGTGCCCAGTTCGAGGGTGGCCGCAAAATGCTCCCCACTGATGTCCACCAGGGCAGCGATCCTTCCTCCGGTCATGCTTATTGGGTGGGTTTCTCCTGTTCCTGGGTGCGCGCCTCCGTCCATGTCCCAGTTGGGCGGAGACCCGACCCGTTTCCCTACGCGGGTTTCCGGCAGCAGTTGATGGTCCGGACCCCTCGGTGGCCACATTCCCAACAGAACAGCTTCTGTCGGTTTGTGCACGCACCACTGAAATGGCCGTTTTCCCACAGTTCCGGCAGGCTCGTTGTACATCGATCGCCTGCTCTTCCTCCTGGATTCCTCGGTTGGCGATCTCGGTTTTCCGGATGTCTCGTGTTGTGTTGCCTCGTTGTGGGTTGGTTCCATTGCCGGTATAGGCGGCACGGGGTCGATGGTTCTGCGTGGTCCCGATGCTGCGGAGTGCTTCTCGGTCCCAGCGCGGTTTCATTGGCCGAGACGAGCTGGTCAATTCTGTGAGTGATCGAAATCCTGCCTGCGCGTGTACATTTGATACTCCGGGCGGAGATTTTCGTAGATCCGCTCGAGTTCCTGTTCCGAGTATACTGGGAACATGATGATGCTCGCTGCATCATCAGACGTAACTCGATTAGGTAATCCCGGAAGGATTCCTTGGGCTTCTGCTCCCGACTTCGTATGGTGTCTTCCAGCCGCTGCACTGTGGGCCAGCGATCCCATTTTTTGACGTAAATTAAAATAACAAAGCTAGAGACTTCAAATTTTGTACACAAAATATTATATATATATCTTAATTTTAGACCGATCCGACCACGCCCACACCAAACGCCCATAAAAAAAAAAGACTCGCTAATATTAATTTTTAACACGTAGTCCATTATGATAGAATATGTTATTGAAATTCTTACAAATTAATATTTTTTTACACCTAAACTTAATACTTAGAGGAGGGATGAATGTTTAAGTTTTTCAAGTTACAACGAATTTATTATTAATCTTCTTCCACATCTATTTCTATTGAAAATGAATTTTTTCATTTTCGAATCCGATTCGTCACTTTCACAAATACCAGAATAAGTATCAGTTTCTAGGGAAGCATTATTGTTATAAAAAAAATGTTTTCAAAACATATTTCCAATATCATCCATTAATTTGAGAGGAACCATTGTTGTCGCGAAAAGGGATTTGGTCAAAACCATTGATCGCTGACAAAAAGTGTTGTTTATAAGTGCTTAGTCCGGTTGTTCCGTCAAATCCATAGCTTGCAATAAGAGTGACAATTTTAAAGTATTTCCAAAGTTTGAATCTATCTTCTTGCATTTGAATTATGCGACAACTAGTGTGTGATCTAGAAGGCTTTGCAATGGGACTTGAGCAACTGTTTCG
>CM017778.1:898986-921507 GCA_008121275.1 Drosophila lowei
ATCGGACTCGGACCACTCAATGTGTACAGCAGCTGATTTCGTTTGCCACCCCAAGAGCAACGACGGCTGCTGGCGATGCAGATTCGGTAGCCGAATTCATCGCCTCGAGAACGTGCAGCCAAGTACGTCTGCCAGCGTCCGTGTCCGTGGTGTCCGCAAGCTCGTTAGTTGTCCTGTCCATACCAGTCCCACCAGTGATTAGAAGTTCCGGACCTCCGGATGGCTTTTCCCACAGGTACTAGGGCCTGTGGTGCTCAAAACCACTGGTGGGAGTCCCACCAACGACAAGTTTTGTCTCACGGCTGGCCCCTGACCTCATGACGAATGATGTAAATGCTTTTATTCAAAGCAGAATAAAAGCCGTGGGTTTAAAGGTGGAGAAGACTAATTTCTCTTATGCCAGGGAGATATCTTCGTTCAAGATGAGTGTCTCCCCTAACTCACTTTGACCATTTGCTCTGCCAAATTTTTGGCCAGAGATTTGGTGGTGAAGGAGTTTAAGGCAAAGAAGAAGAATAGGCCCCCATTCTCTCACAAGTCATCCCAGTGTGCCATCCTCATCCTCATCCCTCAACGTCAACCTCAACTTCAACCTTTCTAAAAAACTAACTTCCCTCTTAGTAACTTATCAGAATGTTAGAGGCCCGCGTAGTAAACTCAGCATTCTTTTCCGGGATAGTGTTGCATTTGCTTCCCCACGTTATTGTGCTTTTACGAAACCTGGTTAAAGCCGGACATTCTTAGTTCCGAGGTCGAGTAGACTACCTGAAAGTGTCCGCTGCTTTCGTAAAGCCGAGTTTGCGAAGCTTAATAACCCCATTAGGATTTTGATTGGTCCGCTTTGTACTTGTGCACTGATGTCATAAAAGGTACAAACATCTTTTAAATGCTCTTGACACATTTTTGGATTCTTGTGTCCCGCTTTCTTGTCCGATTAGATCTGGAAAACCCCTTGGTTTACCAAAGATTATCCAAAAAACTTAAAATCAAGACTTTATGCTAAATTTCCAGAAGTGGGTTCTCCTACTTCCCACTCTCGCTATGTAATAGCTCGGTCAAACTTTTCAGTTCTAATGCTCAATGCTATAAGAACTACCTATCTCGATGCAGGATACGTTTTTCTCAGGACCCTAAACAGTTTTACTGCTTCGTAAACAGTAAGCGTAGAACGTCCGCACACCCATCCTCGCTATCATTTTGTAATACGTCGGCAACAATGATCAGGCAATCGCCGATCTTTTGCCCAATTTTTCCAAACCACTATTCTGAGGAAAGCTACTTGGTCATCCGTATCCATACGGTTTACCGAGGTCGAACGGCATTTTCAGTCCCTTGTTAAATGAATGTTCTCTACTTCATCTTCGACTAGTTAAGCCGGTGTTTTCACCGGGTCCAGACGGGGTTCCAGGTTGTGTACTCAGGTACTGCGCCGAGGCTCTGTGTGGACCTTTGCTGAAACTATTCACCCTGTCCATTGATTCTTCTTGCTTCCCCGATTTGGAAGGAATCGTTTATAATTCCTCTCCATAAAAAGGTAGCAAGTCTGATGCAAAATTATAGAGGTATAGCAAAGTTATCCGCTATCCCTAAAATGTTTGAGAAGGTTTTAACTCCGCACTTGCAACATCTCTGCAAGTCACTTATATCTCAACTCAGCATGGATTTATAAGGCGGCGATCAAATCCACCACGAACTTGTTAGAGTTTACCTCTTTCATTATTAAAGGCTTTCAAGGTAACTTACAGACGGATGTTATTTACACCGACTTCAGTAAAGCATTCGACTCTCTGTAAACCATTCCCTTCTAGCACATAAAACTTGACCTTTTGGGTTTCCGCCAACCTCCTGAGATGGATTTCTAGCTATCTTTGTTCCAGGTCTCAAAGAGTCCTTTCAAAACTCCCTCTTCACCAGTAAAGGTTTCTTCGGGAGTACCACAGGGCAGCCATCTAGGCCCCTTTACTCTTCACACTCTTTATTAATGACTTTACCTTCGGTATTAACATACTCGAGTACTTATGTATGCGGATGATGTTAAACTCTGTGTCCAGTATAAGGACATTTCATTTCATTCTCGCTTGCAATCCGATCTCAATAACTTTCAGTCATGGTGCTGTGCAAACTTGTTACACCTTTAATGCCTCGAAAATGCAAAGTAATGACATTTCATCGTTCTAGCCCCTTGTTGGCTACCTATACCCTATGTGGCGGTTCTCTTGAGAGAATTACCCTGGTGAATGATCTTGGTGTCTTATTAGACGCAAAGTTAAAGTTTTCCGAACACATTTCTACCATGGTAAATAAGGCCATGGGCGTGCTTTGGGTTTATAAAGAGGTGGGTCAAAAGAATTTGACGACCCCTATATAACAAAGACTCTATACTACGCTAGTTCGTCCGATTTTTAGAATACGGCTCCTGTGTATGGTGCCCTCAATACAAAGTACACCAGGACCGTATAGAATCAGTACAGAAAAACTTTTACTCTTTTGCTCTGCGGGGCCTTAACTGGGATGCGGGGTAAGACTCCATCTTACTCTAGTAGACTACTATTAGTAAACCTCCCATCCTTAATTAACCGTAGGAAAATGCTTGGTGTGATATTTATGCACAACTTGGATCGGGGTGACATAGACAGCCCTGATCTGTTGAGCCGCATAAGCTTCACGATTCCCATTAGACTGACTTTTAGAAATTTTATACCGTTGTTCCTTCCACTTTGTAGATCGAATTATTCCTTGCATGAACCGTTTAGGGTCTTATGCTCGGATTATAATTCGCTCTACCATATTATATCCACCACTAAATCTCTTCCTCTTATTAAATTACTAATCCTTACACACCTTCTAGTAATTAGTAATTGTAGTGGTATTTGTATTTTGATTGCATTTCTTAGTAAGTTTAGTGCTAATTTTCCTCGAATGTTAGTCTAACAGCCATCTTTCTTGCATGTTCGCGTTCGGTTGGCTACGCGCCGTGCGTCATGCGGCAGCGCCCCTCGGTCGGTTGGGCGGAGGAGGGCTGCGTTTTGCCTGGGATCCGCGCGTAACAGCCTTCTGCTGGTTTCACGGGCCACTTGACGGTGCAGTAACTGCATCGCCTCTTGAAAGATGCAGTCATTGCATGTCAACGTCCAAATATTAAACAAATTTCATTACCGAGGACCTCGCTTATCGCTTACAGATCCGTAGAGAGGAGTCCTGTATTAACTTGCTTGGAATTGGTGAATCTAATTCTCAAGTAAAGGATAAAATACAAACAGTGGTGAAGTCGCGAATAAATGGTAGTGAGTTCTCCTTTTTGGATCCTGAAATCAATTTCAGGTTATCACCTCTGACCAGTCAGTGAATGTGACTGACTGGCGAATCCCAGAGAACCTACCACTGGTAGACCCTTATTTCTTACAACAAAGAATAGATATGCTAATTGGAGCAGAATCGTTCTTTGAATTATTAGCTGTTGATCAAATAAAACAAGGTCCTGACTTTCCAACTCTTCAGAAAACCCTTCTTGGTTGGGTTGTGTCGGGAAAATATGTTTCAGGAGTTCTGCTCCTCAAATTACAAACAGTTTGAGTTGCAGTGAAGAGCTGCTAGTATCCATCGATAGGACCTTTGAAAAAAGTTTTGGTCACTGGAAGAAATGCCATCTACCAAGAAAATTGCCACACCTGAGCACAAGCTTTGTTAAGAACACTATCGTAAGACGACTCCAGGTACTATCATCAGGTCGGTTCGAAGTAAGGTTCCATTTAAATCAGATCCAAATTTTTAGGCAACTCCTTTGAGGTTGCTAAACGGCGGTTTTGTCGTTTGAAAGACGATTGCATCGTGACCCTGAGTTGAAGAAAATGTACTTGAATTCTGGAAGAAAACCTCTCCTTGGGTCATATGTCTCCTACTGACAATACGATTCCTTCACTCCACACTACGTCGTCCCTCATCAGTGTGTTCTGAGGCCCCAAAGTACGTCTTCCAAGCTCCGAGTCGTGTTCGATGCTTCGTCCAAGACGTCCTCACAGGTGGCCTTGAATGATATTCTGATGGTGGGACCTACCATTCAAGAGGATTATACTCGACATTGCTCCGTTTCCGTCTGCACAGGTTTGCCCTGACTGCTGACGTTAAAAAGATGTATCGCCAAGTGATGGTGAACGAAGCGGATCGGCAGTTTCAGCTCATAGTGTGGAGAAGAGACCCTTCTGAATCCTTGAGATTATACAAGCTCAACACTGTAACCTATGGACTGACCAGCCCTATTCTTGGCTATGCGGTGTTTGAAAGTGAGTCTGCGAAGTTCTCATTCCCTAAAGCTACTAACGTTGTTGGGTCCGACTTTTACGTCGATGACTTGTTGACTGGTGATGCATGCTTAGAGGAGCTAAGGGCAATTAAGTCCGAAGTGTCTCAGGTTCTTCAGACCGCAGGGTTTGAGTTGACTAAGTGGTTTTCAAACTCACCCGAGATCACCGCATCTGAGAGCACAGCCAAACCCATAACAATCTCGATTCAGAGTCGACAAAAGGCGTTAGGAATCATGGTTACCTACTGACGATGCCTTTTAAGTTCAAAATTGACAATTCAGTTATGGGTCTCCGAACGACAAAACGGAACATACTATCGATGACATCTAAGTTGTTTGACCCCCTTGGTTTGCTAAATCCTATCGTCATAAGAGGCAAGATCCTATTGCAGGAGCTTTGGCTTAACAAACTAGATTGGGATGAGTCGATTCCGCTGCATTTGGAAACAGCGTGGAATATGTTGAAAAATACACTATCTCAATTGGAAGACATATCCATATCTCGGTTTGTTTATTCCGATCCGATGTCACCGGTTCAAATACATGCCTTTGCTGACGCCTCCATGAGAGCCTATGGAGCGTGCGCCTAGCCAAAGCTCCTATATCATACGATGCCAAGTTTCTTGCTTTTGACTAAGTGCTCGCACCGTTGCGAAGCTATATTCGTCATCTGCACCATTCGAATTTTCATGTCGGCCCACGAGCACTTGTGAGCATCCTTCGACAGAGCGTTTGGATAGTGAACGCTCAGGAGGTCTGCCGTCAGGCAGTTCGATCGTGTATGCGCTGTTTTAAATGCTAGCCTCGATTGCTGACGCAACTCATGGGGAATTTACCCGCAGATCGACTCCGTGCTATCAACCCATTTTCAATTTGCGGCGTTGATTTTTGTGGACCAGTGCACGACATTGAAAATTCGCGGAAGGCCCCCATACAAGTCATACATTGCGCTTTTCGTTTGTTTTGCGTCTAAGGCAGAAATAGTTTCCGATCTAACCACTGACTGTTTTTGTTGGCTTTCCAAAGGTTCGTCGGGCGCCGAGGATATCCCCAAGTCGTCCATTGCGACAACGGGACGAACTTCGTCGGAGCGAGCTGCCACCTCAGCGCTCTTCAGATCAGGCTCAAGGAGCAAGGAGACGCAATTCGCGACTTCGCGTCAAAGAACGGATGCGAATTTGGGTTCATACCGCCGCGAGCTCCCCACATGGGAGGTCTATGGGAGGCAGGTGTAAAACTGCCAAGAACCTACTCCTACGGGCAGTAGGCAGCGCGCTCCTTACCACCGAAGAACTCGCCACAGTCCTCGTCGGCATCGAGTCGATAATTCTTGGACGTTGACATGCAATTACTGCATCTTTCAAGAGGCGATGCAATTACTTGCACCATCAAGGACCCGTGTGACACCAGCAGAGGGCTGTTACGCGCGATCCCAGGTAAAACGCAGCCCTCCCTCCCGCCCAACCGACCAAGAGGCGCTGCCGAGCATAAGACCCTAAACGGTTCATGCAAGGAATAATTCGATTCGTATATAGTTTCTAGGAATCGTGAAGTTTATGCGGCAATCTACGTCACCCTTGATCAAGCTTGTGCATAAAAATCACACCAAGCATTTTTCAGCGGATCTAAGGATAGAGGTTTACTAATAGCAGTCTACTAGAGTAAGATGGCAGTCTCATACCCGCATCCCAGTTAAAGCCCCGCAGAGCAAAAAGTTTTTCTGTACCTTTGATTCTATACGGTCCTGGTGTACTTTGTACTGAGGGCACCATACACAGGAGCCGTATTCTAAAAAATCGGTCGAACTAGCGAGGTATAGAGAGTCTTTGTTATATAGAGGTCGTCAAATTCCTTTGACCACCTCTTTATAAACTCCAAGCACGCCCATGGCCTTATTTACCATGGTAGAAAATGTGTTCAAACCTTAGCTTGGCGTCTTATACAACACCAAGATCATCCACCAGGGTAATTCTCTCAAAGAGAACCACCACATAGGGTATAGGGAGCCAACAAGGGGAGAACGATGAAATGTCATTACTTTGCATTTCGAGATATTAAGGTGTAACAAGTTTTCACAACACCATGACTGAAAGTTATTGAGATCGGATTGCAAGCGAGAATGAAATGAAATGTGCTTATACTAGACACAGAGTTTAACATCATCCGCATACATAAGTACTCGAGAGTATGTTAATACCGAAGGCAAGTCATTAATAAAGAGTGTGAAGAGTAAGGGGCCTAGATGGCTGCCCTGTGGTACTCCCTGAAGAAACCTTTACTGGTGAAGAGGGAGTTTTTGAAGAGGACTCTTGAGACCTCTAACAAAGATAGCTAGAAATCCATCTCAGGAGGTTGGGCGGAAACCCTCAAAGGACAAGTTTATGTGCTAGAAGGGAATGGTTTACAGAGTCGAATGCTTTACTAAAGTCGGTGTAAATAACATCCGTCTGTAAGTTACCTTTGAAAGCCTTTAATAATGAACGAGGTAAACTCTAACAAATTGGTGGTGGTTGATCGCCGCCTTATAAATCCATGCTGAATTGGAGATATAAGTGACTTGCAGAGATTTTGCAAGTGCGGAGTTAAAACCTTCTCAAACATTTTAGGAATAGCGGATAGCTTTGCTATACCTCTATAATTTTTGCGTCAGACTTGATACCTTTTATGGAGAGGAATTATAAACGATTCCTTCCAGATCGGGGGAAAGCAAGAAGAATCAATGGACAGGGTGAATAGTTTAAGCAAGAGTCCACACTGAGCCTCGGCGCAGTACCTCAGTTAACAACCTGGAACCCCGTCTGACCCGGTGAAGACACCGGTTTAACTAGTCGAAGATCATGAAGTAGAGAACATTTATTTAACAAGGGACTGAAAATACCGTTCGACCTCGGTAAACCGTATGGGTACGGAAGACCAGAGTAGCTTTCCTCAGAATAGGTGGCTTGGAAAATTCTGGGCAAAAAGATAGGCAATTGCCTGATCAGGAGGATCAATTGCGAGGATGGGTGTGCGGACCTTCTACGCTTACTGTTTACGAAGCAGTAAAACTGTTTAAAAAAAAAAAAAAAACGTATCCTGCATCGAGGTAGGTAGTTCTTATAGCATTGAGCATTAAAACTGAAAAGTTTGACCGAGCTATTACAAAGCGAGAGGAGTAGGAGAACCAACTTTGAAATTTTTTTATAAAGTCTTGATTTTAAGTTTTGTAGACTGGATAACTCTTTGGTAAAACCAAGGGGTTTTCCAGATCTAATCGGACAAGAAAGCGGGACGCAAGAATCAAAAATGTGCCAAGAGCATTGGAAAAATGTTTGTTCCTTTATGAAATCAGTGCACAATAACAAAGCGGACCAATTAAAATCCTTAATGAGGTTATAAAGCTTCGCAAACTCGGCTTTACGAAAGCAGCGGACACGTTCAGATAGCCTTACTCGACCGATCCAATACAGTTGGTCCTATATCTAGCGACACTTCGAAAGTAGGATGGTAGGCGTCTTCAGGTATAGTGAGCGGAAGGGCTCGGTTAACAACACAATGGTCGGATCCGATACAAAGCACAGATCAAGCAATCGACCCAAGGAATTTTTCTATTATTGACATGAGATAGGGACAGGTCCACAAGCCGTCAACAAAGTCATGTCGTGACATGGGCAATAAGTTATTAGACTCGTTTACCGAAGACCAAACAGTTCCTAGCAAGTTGAAGTCATCAAGAACTATCATATAATCTTATCTGATAGCGAGGAAGAAACAGTGGTTAAAGTGGACAAGTTCTGCTCATAAATTGAGATATCCGCAGAAGGTGGAATATACGAGCAAGTATTGAATATAGCGAAAGCGGGAAGAATTAGTTTTACAAACAGGAATTCCAGTTCCTGTTGAACTTGACTGTAAGTGTTCCGACGTGAAGTTAGAGTCCACACTCAGAACCCTCCTGCACGTCGAGACGAACGGTCCTTTTCTAAAGTTGTGTACCGACCTGCCAAAACCTCGAACTAAGAATGTCCGGCTTTAACCAGGTTTCGGTAAACACAATAGCGTAGGAAGCAAATGCAACACTATCCCGGAAAAGAATGCTGAGCTTAAGGTTACTAAAAGAGAAGTTCGTTTTTGGAAAGGGTGGAAGCAGGACGGGAAGATGAGGATGGCACATTAGGTTGATTTGTAAGAGTTAAGGCGGGCCTATTCTTCTTCTTAGCCTTGAACTCCTTCACCACCAAATGCACCGGCCAAAATTTGGCAGACCAAATGGTGTCGAATTGAGTTGGCGAGACGCTTATCTTAAACCAGGCTATCTTTCTGGCATAAGAGAAGCAAACTTCTCCGCCTTTAAACCCACGACTTTTATTTTGCTTTGAATAAAAGCAATTACATCATTAGATGTGAGGTCAGGGGCCAGCCGTGAAACAAAAAACTTGTCGCTTTGGTGGGACTCCCACCAGTGGTTTGGGCACCGCAGACCTAGTACCTGTGGTGGCAATATCCGAGGTCCGGAACGTCTATTAACTGGTGGGGTCGGAATAGACGGGACAGCTAGTGAGCGTGCGGACACCACGGACACGGACGCTACAGACGTACTTTGGCTGCACGTTCTCCGAGGCGATGAATTAGGTTACCGAATCTAAATCGCCAGCAGCCGTCGTTTCCCCTTTGAGTGGCAAACGACATCAGCTGCTGCACACCTTGAGTGGTCGGAGTCAGTTTTTCGGCAACGAGCGGCTGAGTAACTGTTGGCGCCTTTTTGCGCCCTCGGAGACTCATTCAGCAGTTTCAAACTGCTAAACTGAGACTCCATGGCTAGGAGCCGATCGTATTGGTTTTAAAACCAACGGTCAGCTCCTTAAAGCCACTTCGCATCTGCCTCATAAAAGCTACCATATCCTCGCAACTATAATACAACCCATTAGGTTTGGCTATAGCATCACTCACAAGTCCAGAAAATCCAGCGCATTTTGCGTGCACTACGCTGTCGCAGAGCCAGCAGGGGACAGTCGGTTGATCGTGGGTGATCTGCTTCTTGCAATTTTTTTGGCGCAGACCACAGTGAATTCCATTCTAATTATTTTATTTTATACATTTAAAAAGTTCAATACAAATTTCAAAACAAATTGGTATCAGACCAATGTGCCAGACAAACGCTCAAAGCGGAATTAGTTAAAAAAGAGAGCAGAGACTAGAGCTGTTTTAGCGAGAGCAACTAAACGGAGAGCGCTATTGCTCAGAAACTTTGAAGACCGAGAGAAAGAATAGTTGTTTGGGTTTGGATAATGGGAGAGAGTGATAGCTAAAGCAAAGGCTACGGATAAGAGCGGGCTAAATTCAGCGTGAGCGTACTTACAGAAAGCATCACACAAACACACGATTAACCAACGCACAGAATTAATATCAAAATTAAGTATTTATGAAAACAATAGGCATGCACTCGCGTTAAAGAACAGATTTTTTATTATAGGTTAAATAGGATTTTACTAAAGGTTTATTTTGAAAAACACCGAAGCGGAGCGCAAAACAAAACACGTCTGGTCACTACGCCATCAGGCAAAAATCCAAGCGACGGCGAGGCCCTAGCATCCCGGGCATCTGTTGACAGGCGGGTCGCTCATCGCCCCCAGCACTGCGGATTCCGGACCAGAGAATCTCAGTTGCTTACGGCGATGGCGACCTGTCTTGTCAGTCAGACAAGCGTTTTGGCTGCGATGGTCCCGCGAATATGTCCTGGGGTTACAAGTTCGGGGCAAATGGCACCAGCGGCAACCCAACCTAGAGGAAAGGAGACCCCGTCCTCGTGGCCGAGGACAATCTGTCGCCGTAGGAGTGGCTCATTGGGAGGGTCAGGAGAGGACGGCATGATCAGGGTCGTCGACCTCAGGACTAGCACTGGAGCGGTTTTTCGGCGGGCCATTCACAAGTTGGCGCCGCTACCAATATGTTGAAGCCGTGCAGGCCTCAACGGGGCCGGTGTTCCGTGACTTGGCGTGAAATAATCGAATATTATTTTTGAATTGTTAACCATTGAAATCATAGTTATGAAGTCTAGTGTGTTAGGTTAGGGGCAAAGCGGAGAGCTCATTAAAACCTCGCTCACTCGCTCTTGGCGAATTTGCCCTGCTTTGCCACCGTAGTTTAGCTAGACTAAGAGATTAAATTGTGAAGATATAGAGATAATTCAATGAAATTGAAGAAGATCGAGCGCACATACCATTTTCGTCCCGCCCAAATAAAAAACAAATTACAGCCACCCAAAGTTGTTCGATTATTTCGTATTAGAAAAACTCTTCTGATTTTTCAGACATGTCATTTTATTCTCGACTGCAATCCAATCTCAATGGTTTTCAGTCATAGTGTTGTGCAAATTTGTTACACCTTTATGCCCCGGAATGTAAAGTAATGACATTTCATCGTTCTAGGCCCTTGTTAGCTCCTTATACCCTATGCGGTGCTTCTCTTCAGAAAATTACATTGGTGGATGATTGTTATATTGTGTTATATTTCTACCATTGTAAATAAGGCCATGGTCGTGCTTGGGTCCAGAAAAACATTTTACTTTCTGCTCTACGGGCCTCAACTGGGATGTAAGTGTGAGATTGCAATTTTTCTCTAATAGATTGCAATTACTAAACCTTTCATCCTAAGTTAGTCGCAGAAAACTGCTTGGTGTGCGTATCAACGTTGCATATCAAGTTCCAAATATAAAGTACTAATCATAAAATATTTTAATACGTACATACATATACATATTTATTAAACTTACTACCACCATTTTTCGTTTTCTCCATTTTTAATTGTACCATTTTGCCCGTCTGATTCAGCTAATCTTGCTCAACGCTGCATTAAATTGATATGTTGCCTCGTCGAAAATAAAGAACTTTGGGTGGGTGTAATAACTGTTTGCTAGTCTCTTTAGTGGTATCTTGGAATTGGCTTGTTCGCTAGGTGACAATCAGGCAGGCTCTGGTTTTCACTTACGTTTGCGTTTTCAGCAAAAACGTTTCGTTTTCGTTTTAAGGTGACCCCGTTTTTTAAAAATTGTTGTCTTCAATATGTTTCATTTTATACTCGTTTCTGGCAACAAAAACAGCTGGGACTGGTTGTTTCGTAAATATACATTGTGATAGAAATGCCAAACGATGATAGAAAGTGCGCGACTAAAGAAGATCAGACATCTTAGACGCAACACCTGTGTATTAAATATATCTAACGAGAGTTGAGTAAAAGCATGCAAATTGAAAAAATTATATTGCTAATGGTCAAAAAAATTAATGTGTTGCACTTTACATCTTGAATTAATTTGGCGGAAACAGCTGTCTTTACCCAGCTGTTTTGTTACGTCATGTTACGAGTAATAATCTGTTGTTACGCGCAGATTTGTGCGTTGGGTTTTCCGTTAACTGAATCAGGCTGCGTCGGTTGTTAGCACGAAAACATTAAGTGTTGTTGTCCTGACCATTTTGCTTCAGAACCAAATTTGAAGTTGAGTTAAGAAAGATTATTTATAAAAAGGCACAAGCCAAATTGCCTGGCAATGGTGTCCAAATTGTCCAGCAATAAGTCGTTTTGTTCGTTTAATTTTAATTTTGGCGAGGAAAATATTTCCATTTTGAAAACTTTTTGAAAATTTTGCGTTTTGTGACAACAGGGGCACCAGTTTTGAGTTTTGAAAATGAAAATCGGAAAAATTGTTGCGAAAGTGAAAACTGGAGCCTGTCAACGTATACGTGATCTTACTCTCTTAGCTTTTGTCGCTCGAAGGTTTCAGGCGTAGCTCCGCTGGTTCAACGGCTAGTGTTTCTGACTTTAGCTCACGCTCCTTCCGCCATACGCCACTCTGTTCGAATGGATTCACCTTCTCGCTTATTCACCCGTGTAAGCAATGAGCTCTATGTTTCTATGGCTGATACGCCACGAGAATGGTTCTGACCTTCCGCGTCTTTGGATCCTCCCATTTACATGGGAATAACATTGTTGGTTTTTGGGATTTCCAAATATCCGTATTCACAGGAGAGCCTTACGCTAACCCAAACTGTAGTGGCATCATCATCAACTGATCAGCGCACTTTATTGACGTGTGGACAGACCACATATAATCGCACAACTCCGAAGTCGTATGACAAACCTTTCTTTTTAAGAATTTTCCTTGACTGTTTTCACACCGTAGCATTTCTCATACCATGCGTCTGTTTTTTTTCAACGTTTCACTGTTTATTTCAAACATTCTAGCAACTTTGTCAGTTTTTCAACATTTCTCTGTTTATTTCAAACATTCTCGCAACTTTGTCACTTCTGATCTGCTTCCGACTGATTTGATTGTTTACACTTTGTTTGTTTACACTTCATACTTAACGGGATCAGGCTGCTGTCATGATGGTCATGCGCTGGTCTCCTGCCGATCCAGTCCCTTCATTGCCGTCCTCTCACGGAAACGCCCGCGAGCGCAGCTCCTTGCGTGCTCCTTCATTACACGTCTCGTAGTCTTATAAGGCCCTTGTGAGGAACCTTGATTCCTCACAGTATTGTTTTTGGTTTTTTTTTGCTTGTATTTTTTTGGTTTTGAACGAATTGAAATATGTCAAGACGCAAAATTATTTCTTGGTGCAATTCATTTGTTTTTATAGGCCATTCACACTGACGACCATCCACCATCCATTTCAGGGATGGTCCGTAAGGTTTTGCCGTTCCAAAAATTTCCCAGTTAGTACACCATCTAGTTTGGATGTTCCTAAGCCGCACGTTTCTATGCGACAGTTAGCCGATGGTTTTCAAATGCAACCCCAAAAGCAATGAATGGCAATAAAAATAGTTCGCGCCTAGACATATTTCAAATCTTAAATCGAGTTTTAAATCGTTGAAGACTAAAAAAAAAAAAAATACAACAGACACAATACAAAATCAAGAGGCCTGAAATTGGTGTTAATAATTAAACATATGTACATATGTATGTATATGCTATTTTTTATATGATTAGTATTTTGCAGCCATTAAATAAACAAACAATACACGCAAGTCGAAATGGACTGCATATATTGAAAATCTCGCTATAAACATTTGGCATGATAGTACTGCGGATTTGAGGGGGTTCCCAAAATAATTCCATTAATGTCGACCAGGGACAGATCCAACTACGGCTCTAGTATTATTTCAGAAACGCTGGAAATGCTGTAAGTCCAGAATGCAGCAGAAATTACAAGACAACCACCAAAAACTAAGCAAGAGATACTCCAGTAACTTGCGAGCAGCCAAGGCCGAAAAACTACCAAACAAGAGCTGCTGTAATTTTGAAGGGATTCAAGGTGTAATTTTTATTGTACATATATGTATTGCTATATTATGGCCAATAAAATAGCCAATTTACTAATAAAAAATTGTGAAAATTGCACAATTCAGACCAAAACTTTGTTATTTTATGCCCATCAGCTGCTTTTGACGGATGGTAGATGGTGGAAGGCTCCATTGAGAATCGGGGGCTTCACATCTGTCAAAAAATCCCACTGTTCCCCCGGGATGTGCACAGTGTGCAGAGCCTATTAGGGTTGCATTTGAAAAATGAAAGTCATCTGCTAAATATCGCATAGAAACGTGCCGTCTTCACACGTACACATTCAAATGCGCTGTTGCTCTGACTCGTTCAACCCGAAAAGAGCCAAGCACGAGAATTCACAGCCGAAGCCATCAGCATTTAGAGCCGACGCGATTGGAATCCAGAGTCGAAAGCCGATGATCTCTGGGTGCCAATCGTCCAAAAATTATGTGCAGGCAGTTGTTTGTATTCTTAGTGTGTTTTTTGCTTAGTGGTACAGCCTTTGACATTAAAAAGTGCTAACTGACTAACTGCAAAAACCGAGACAGCCCTTTGTTAACAGCATGTAGTAAGAGCTAGAGATGAATGGCAGCTTGGATTTCCAGTTTAGCTGGGAACAGCGTTGCGGTAGAAACTATCGATGGTTAGATAGTTTTAGATCCAGTTTTGCTGGCTGACTGGTTGTGTTTTGAAAAACATTATATTATCACAAATGGTGCATCAGTTTTTCGACTAATTGCAGGGAGACGTGTCGGGAAACGGCTACGAACAATTTAGCGCTTGTCTCTCTCGCTATCTTTTGGCAGCAAAGATGGCAAAGTTTAATGTCATAAAGCTATAAGGTCTGCCGTTCCGATAATTTCGCGGTTATTACATAATCCATCTGTGATGTTCCTAGTAGTTTACAAATGCAGCCCTAATAGGCTTTGCACACTGAGTACATCCCGGGGGAACGGTGGGATTTTTTAAAGTGAAACTCCGATTCACACTGGCACCATCCACCATCTACCATCCGTCAAAAAGCAGCTGATGGGCATAAAATAACAAAGTTTTGGTCTGAATTGTGAAATTTTCACAATTTTATATTAGTAAACTGGCCATTTCCATTGGCCATAATACAGCAATACATCTATGCACAATAAAAATTACTTTGGGAACTCCTTCAAAAACTGCAGCAGCCCTGTTTGGCAGTTTTTTTGCCCTTATAAACTCCTCACCCTTACCGGATTATCTGCTTAGTTTTGCGCTCGTCCTGTAAGTTCTGCTATCTTCTGACCAACAGCATTTCCCGATCAATCTCCAGAAGGTTATCCAGCTTAATAAGCTTTGGTGCGTCATCTTGGTTTCAGAAGGTATACCAAGCTGCCAGTGCCAGTGCTAATCGGGGTTTCACATCTTTAAAAACAATCCCACCGTTCCCCCGATGTGTTTGCCAGAGCCACTAACCATACAGTATATAGATGTGACAATTCATACAACGAATGCGTCACACACTGGCTAGCGCGCACAGTACCCAGAGAGAACCCAAAGAGAACATCTTTGCATGTGTTGAGTACACACGCAATATGTTTTCGACAAAAATATGTGATTGTATGCTTTTTTTCAGATTTTTTGAACTCTCAAGTCTTGTTCTGTTTTTTCTCCAGCATGTTTTAGTGTATGGGTGCACATGCATTCTCACGTACTTTGCGTGTGTGTGCTTAGTATTGCTGGCTACTAGATTTGAAATTTGGTTCTTGTTTTGGGCCTTTTGATGAACTGGACCTACCGCCACAAAATAAATGAAGAATGGGCAGGGGTGGGGTATGGTAATTTAGGGCGCGGGAAATAAAATAAAAAGCTGTTATTTGTTTGATTTGTGATTTTTAATTATTATTATTGACTTAAATATAAAATATTACAATAATATAATAATATATAATAATTATACATTTATTTCCTTATCTTAAAGCGGGCTGATTATAAATTATAAGGGTAATATGTAAACGCCGTCGATTTTATGTTTATTACTAAAACAATGATGTATCTAAATATATGATAAAGAAAAAATATATATGCTTATACTAAAATAAATATGCATTCATATATGTATATGGAACTGGTTTTATATATTTCCGAAGCTACCTTCAATCGCGCGCTTGCCGACGGAATCTGCAAAGCAAAAATTTAGATGCCGGTCGCACCTTGAATACTCTCATGGACAATACCCATACATTTTTTCTAGTTCAATTGTGAAATATCTTGTATTTTTTTATACCTATGTACATACATATGTACAAAATATATCACTTTTATTACATTCGTATATTGCATGAGGTATTCAAATTACAGTTGTCTTGATGTTGGGTGACAAACTTTTTTAAAAGTGAATACTCTTAAAGGGCGCGCAATCGGAATCTTGTGAGAAAGACATAATTCGAATTTTGCTCTGTCTCGTTGCTTTGACTTTTACAGTATTTTAGGGTATTAACACTTTTTAAAGAAGCTTGTCACCTAACATCAAGACAACTGTAATTTTGAATACCCCTCATGCAATATACGAATGTAATAAAGTGATATATTTATGTACATATGTATAGCATATGTATGTACATGTATGTACATAAGATATTTCTACAATTGAACTAGAAAATGTAAGGGTATTGTCCATGAGAGTATTCAAGGTGCGACCGGCATCTAAATTTTTGCTTTTGCAGATTCCCGTCGGCAAGCGCGCGATTGAAAATTGCTTCGAAATATATAAAAACCAATTCCATATACATATATGAATGCATATTTATTTTAGTATACATATATATATTTTTTCTTATATCGTATATTTAGATACATCATTGTTTTAGTTATAATAAACATAAAAACCATGAACCGACGGCGTTTACATAATTTTATAATTTATAATCAGCCTGCTTAAGATAAGGAAATAAATGTATAATTATTATATATTATTATATTATTGTAATATTTTATATTTAAGCCAATAAATAATAATTAAAAATCACAAATCAAACAAATAACAGCTTTTATTTTATTTCCGCGCCCTAGTGTACCATAAACCCCAAGCCCATTCTTCATTTATTTTGTGGCGGTAGGTCGTTCATCAAAAAGGCCCAAAACAAGAACCAAGATCAAATTTCAAATCTAGTGGCCAGCAATACTAAGCACACACACGCAAAGTACGTGAGAATGCATGTGCACCATACACTAAAAACATGCTGGAGAAAAAAAACAGAACAAGACTTTGAGAGTTCAAAAAATCTGAAAAAGCATACAATCACATATTTTTTGTCGAAACATATTGCGTGTGTACTAACACATGCAAAGATGTTCTCTTTGGGTTCTTCTGGGGTAATTGTGCGCTAGCCAGTGTGTGTGACGCATTCTTTGTATGCACTGTCCCATCTATATACTGTATGGTTAGTGGCAGAACTTTAATACATATGTATGAAGTGCCGTGACTTATCGATAAAATATACCTTCCGACCCCTCAGAAATATGTAAGGAAATATACCGTCTCATTTTTAAAATATACCGTAAATATACTGACGAATTCCAAGTTCTATTATACGTATTCCCTCTTTTTATATTCCGTCGAATATTATTGGCTAGATAGAACCCTCAGCCCTGCCCACATCGTTTTAGGCCTGCACGATGAATCAATTTTCTACAAGATTGCCACTTTTAAGCACCAGTTTTTATTGTATTGTGTCTTAAAACAAGGTTTAAGCAAAAATGAACAAAACAACAGTGACAACGTGAGTATGGAATGTCACGTCATATCTTAATTGTATTTGTCAACCGGAGTATGGGCTTTTGCATTACCCTATTTCGTTAATTTGATATGAAGATGCTGTTTTCCAAGCTGTTTTAAAACGTAATTAATAAAGACCTCTTCTCGATTAATATGTCTTTGACATATTCATGCATATGATTAGTGTCTTGTATACATATCTCGATCCCGATACCTATTCTTGGTTTCTTTTTAGAAGACAATTAGCTGAAAATATCGTTGAAATCGGGGACCGTAATCATTATAAGTTATATAATAAAACCCTTGGTAATGATAATATTTTATATTTTATAAATTTTCTTCACTGATAATCATTATTTTTGAGTATTTGATAAAACTTAGACTTTAACATTATTCTTGATCAAAAATAAAACTCAAAATAATGATTATATAGGATTTTTTATTTTTTTCGCTTAAAATAAAACTCAAAGAGGATTTTACGGCTTCTGTGATTGCGAAAAATCTTAGCGCAGGGGTAGCTTTGTGGTCCTTTAACAAGGATATGCAATAATGATGGCGAATATTCTAACACAGAAGCCGTAAAATTCCTGTTGAGTTATATTTTCAAGCGAAAAATAAAAATCATAGATAATCATTTATTTTTGATCAAGAATAATGTTTAGTCTAAGTTTTATCAAATTACTCAAAATATTGATTATCAGTGAAGAAAACGTAAAAAAATCAAAAAATTTACAAATCATGGCGGCAATGCAGATTGTACAAAAGAAAGATTGGCAAATTAAATGGTTTTTCGGTCCATTAAAAGTAAAAGATTTTTTAAAAAAAAAATAATGATTATTTACGGTCCCTGGTTGAAATAGCTTTTTTAACAGAGACGGGACTACTTCTGCATATGTATAATTGGCGCCTCAGATGACAAACTTTGACCTCAAAAATACCGAAAAGTATTAAAAATACCGTAATTGGTCACCCTGAATGTATGTATGTACATATATGCTTATAGTCTTCGAAATCCCACTATTTGCTTTAGAACGACATATCGACCGAAACCAAATTCAATATTATCGATAGTGCCAACGATGGTTGTGCAGCCCTACGTCTTATATTTAGTATTCTGGAATTGTAATTCATTTATCAAGCAAATACAAAGATACTTTTTTTGGTGTTATAAATATGCCCAAGGAACAGTTTCGTGCGTCGGCTCTGAACAAAAAAATGTAAGTCTCTCCATCTTAAATTTGTACTAGTTAAAGTCACCGTTTCCGCAGTTCACATGTACGGTTTGGAATCAGTGGGCCCGATGAGATTCAGCAGGAAGCGCTGGTGAGGATCACCTCAAAATCTCTATCAGGGACAACGACAACCGTTACCTTCTGGCGTACTGGATCGCCGAATGGGCATCAGCACGAAAGATGCTGTATGTGAAACGTGCGGTCATGGTTTGAATGAGTGCATCGGGCACTTTGGCTATTTAGACTTATCGCTCCCAGTCTTCCACATAGGCCACTTCCGTGCCACAATTAATATCTACAGATGATATGTGTCGTGTGCGCAGGTGATGCTAAAGTTTGAGGAACGTCATTCATTTGAAAAAAAGCTACATAACCCAAATTTCTCATATCTGGGAAAAAAGGCCTTGCATGCACAGATGTTGGCCAAAGCCAAGAAAGTAACAAAATGCCCACACTGCGGAACCGCCAATGGAGGCGTGAAAAGGGTCCTGGGCTTCTGAAGATTCTGCATGATCCATACAAAGGGCGCAAGGTAGATGCTCTGTTCACAAAGCAACATGGATGAAATGCTTCGCTCGACAGAGTTCAATCGCGACCTTAATCTTACACTCAGTAATTACAGCACGGCTGGAGGAGCTCAATTCCACTAATGGTGCTGGACCTTTTTGAACAGATCCCCGCCAGAGTGATGTAGCCTTATTAGGAATGTGCTCTCGTGGTGCACATCCAAAGCATCTAATTGTGACGCGTGTATTTGTGCCTCCTGCCTGCATTCGTCCATCGGTATTATCCAGAAGTAAAGGCCGGCACAACAGAAGATGATTTGACTATGAAACAGAGCGAGATCTTGCTAATTAATGATGTGGATCCAGCGTCACATGGCTACCGGCGGAAAATAGAACTTATATGAAGACTGGGATCTTTTGCAACCGTACGTGGCCCTTTACTTTCATAGCGAGATCAGTGGAATTCCGATCAACATGGCACCGAAGAAAACTACACGAGGCATTGTTCAGCGTTTGAAGGGAAAACAGGGACGATTCCGATGCAACCTATCTGGAAAACGTGTAGATTTCCAGCGGCCGTACTGTCATTTTCGCCGGACCCCAACTTGATGATTAATCAGGTTGGGGTGCCAGTGCGATGTTGCTAAGATTCTTACCTGCCCGGAACGCGTAAATCTCGCAAACATTCGACATATGAAGCATCTTGTACACCAATGGACCTGGCACGCACCCAGGGGCCCGTCAGTTCTAGTTTCAAAAAATACCTCGCATATGGCAATCATTGAGAAGGTTGCACAGAACTTAAATGTGGGGATATTGTGGAGAGGCATCTTTGCGATAACGATATCGTTCTATTTAATCATAACCTCGCTCACAAGATGTCTATTATGTGTCATCGCCAAAGTACAACCCCAGACGTTTCGCTTTTAATGAGTGCGCCTGTACACCATACAACGCCGACTTCGACGGTGATGAGATGAATCTTCACTTGCCACAGACTGAGGAAGCCAGAGCCGAGGCATTAATCCTTATGGGTAATCAGTCAACTTGGTTACGCCAAAAATGGCGAGATTTTGATTGCTGCCACGCAGGACTTTATAACTGGTGGATACCTGCTTACACAAAAGGAGGTTTTTCTTACCAAAGAAGAGGCGATGCAGTTAGCTGCCTGCTTTTTAGACAACGAAGACTCGACCATGAACATTCAGATACCAGCACCTGCTCTTCTTAAGCCGCGCCGACTCTGGACTGGAAAACAAATATTCAGCTTGCTAATGCGCCCAAACAGCGACTCGCATATTCGTCTCAATATGGTGAACAAGGGCCGAAACTATACAAAAAACATGGATCTATGTAGCAACGACTCTTGTATGTGGCTTTTTATTATACTTAACAAATGAATTTACAACTAAACTGGACTTTCTGTGCTATAATTGTAGGGATTCACATCCGGAATTCTGAGCTAATGTGTGGTGTAATGGATAAGGCCACAATGGGCTCGGGTACAAAGCAATGTATCTTTTATTTACTGCTGAGGGACTTTGGTGAGGCGCACGCTACCAAGGCAATGTGGCGATTGGCCAGGGTTTGTATTTTTACACAAAGTGCCCACTAACTTTTAAAACTGTTACGCAGTATTTTTTTATATTCCTAAATATTAATGTTGTGTATGTATGGAAATTTAAGATTGAATCAGTGTTTCATTATCAAACCTACTTCTTATACCTGATACTTAAAAAGAGTAAAGAGAAGTATATTATATTTGTGGGGAAAATGGATGTGCGTAACGTCCAGAAGGAAGCGTTTCCGACCCCATAAAGTATATATATTCTTGATCAGCATCAATAGCCGAGTCGATAGAGCCATGTCTGTCTCTCCGTCCGTCCGTCTGTCCGTCCCTATGAGCGCCTAGTGCTCAGAGACTAGAGCTAGAGCAACCAAATTTGGTATCCATACTCCTGTTAGATCTCACTGTTACAAATGTATTTCAAAATTTCGCCCCACCCCTTCCGCCCCCACAAATAACGAAAATCTGTGGCATCCACAATTTTGACGATACGAGAAAATTAAAAACGCACAATCATAGAGAATGAACATATCTACCAGATCGGATCATTGTTATAACCAAAAAGAAAAAATCAATTTGCAGTGGCTACGTAGCGCCCGACGACACGTTCTGATTTTCTGTCTCTCTCGCACGCACTCTTTGTCGTGTCGTTCAATGTTAGCGCCGTCTGGCCGAGGAGCGCCATACTGACTACACACGTCGGCATAAGTATTTTGACAAAAATTATGCACAACATATTCGGTTGTAACTTTTATTTTTCAAAGTAGAAACTATATTTATTTATTGTAGATAGGTATTATATTAAGCTATTAATATATACAAAAAGTACAAGTGCGTTTATTGTGAAATGAAAATTAATTATTCACAAACTGAAGGTGGCATAAGTATTTTGACATTTTATAAAATGTAAAAAAAACGAATGTAACGAAGTAACTTTTATAATGAATCTGTAAAATATATATCCTCCCTTTGGCTCTATCACCTTTTGCAGAGGTCTCGGAACTGACTCCACTAAGCTGTGGATATGAGACAACAGAATTTCTCTCCAGAGTGATTTCACCTCTGAGATTGTATCCTCCCGGTTCCTTGTAAAATTTGCAGTCCGGTTCCTTTTATATACGACCAGAGATAATGCTTAAGTCTGGGCTCTGCGGCGGCCAGTCCAAAGTATTAACCTCAATATCCTTCAAGAATTGGGTAACGACTTTAACTTTATGACACGGCGCGTTGTCCTGTTGGAATGTAAAGGACTCCCCAATCAAATTATCTCCAAAGGGGAAAGTGTGATTGTTTAGCACTTCCAAATATTTGTCTTTATTCATGTTACCATCAACAGGAACTAAATTTCCCAAGCCATTGTAGACGACGCATCCCCAAAACATTACGATCCCACCTCCATGGCTCGCTCTTTCACATATGGGTTCCCTTTTTTGCGACGTTCTTTAGAATTTTACGAAAACTCTTTTTTTGTGCCGTGAAACTGAAAAACACTTTCATCACCCCATACAAAATTTTTGCCAAAATGAAAATGGTTTGCCGATCAATTTTTTGGCAAACTCAAGGCGCTTTAACTTATTGCGCTGAGTTATTTGCGGTTTCGCTCTGGCAATATATGTTCCATAATCAGCTTCCTTAAGACGTCTACATATTGTCCGTTCACTGACATCAAAATTTCTTGTTTCCTTCAATTCATTGGCAACCCATCGAGGAGTTTTCAAGACATCCTGCTTAAATTGCCGCAAAATAAAAGTGTCTGCCTTGGCAATGGTCTTTCGTGGTCTCCCACAACGTGCAACGTTTTTTGTAGTGTGGGTTTTTATATTTGTTTATTTGATAATAGATTGTCTGACGTGAAATATTGTATAATCTACTG
>CM017778.1:922007-1000762 GCA_008121275.1 Drosophila lowei
ATAGCCGAGTCTATGTCTGTCTGTCTGTCTGTCCGTCTGTCCGTCTGTCCGTCCGTCCGTCTGTCCGTCTCTATCAGCGCCTAGTGCTCAAAGACTATAAGAGCTAGAGCAACGACTTTTTGTATCCAGACTTCTGTGATATGTCACTGCTACAATTGTATTTCAAAACTTCGCCCCGCCCACTTCCGCCCCCACAAAGGACGAAAATCTGTGGCATCCACAATATTAAAGATACGAGAAAACCTAAAACGCAGAATCGTAGAGAATGCCCATATCTTCTAGACTACTGAATCTGAATTGGTTCGTATCATTATTATAGCCAGAATGAAGAAAACAATTTCATTTTTTCTCGCCCTGTCTCTCTCTAACACACACGTATCATAGCCGGCTTTGCATAGCGCAAAACATTAGCGCCTAGATCTCAGAGACTATAAGAGCTAGAGCAACCAAATTTTTTATCCAGATTCCTATAATATCGGACCTTGACGGACCTTGCGGTCGCAGCAGCAACTCACAACGTTCCCCCTCGTTAGTTCAATGTTCATGTATATTACGACTGCCCTATTCATACGCTCATGATTGTATTGCACCGCTTAAGTAACTATTTTTACGCGCATAGCTGTGTTGTTATTGCTCGTGTCCAAAACATAGCTGTAATGTTCTCACACGCATAGCCAAACCCGCAGCTGCACACGCACACAGCGATGCGTTCCGTTTTTGCATTGAGACCGTCGCGTCGCGTCGTATCGCGTGATCTTCCAATTCCCTTTTGCTCGACTTCTTTTCGCGGAGTTGAGTTAGTCGAAATCTCTAGACGAAACCAACCGCACGCATAGTTTATACCGCCGCATCATAGACACCCCCCGCTATTCATATACATGTAAAAGACAGGGTATCAAGTAGTTAGCACTATCCCAGCTAAATTAACATTTGAACTTAAGATACCATCGATAAGACCTAAGCGATATAACCAGACGTAATTGATATTTAAAAGAGCTAATTGATAGGGGGTTATCGATATGGCAGTCGGTTGTTGGAAGTAGAAGCGAAAAGTTGAACAAAAAGTCGGAAGAACAGACTCATTAATTACACATCTTAAATCATACACTTTGTACTCTTATTCGAAAAACACTATTAATAAACGATACATTATTATTAATCTTACATTTGGGGGCTCGTCCGCGTCGAATACAGAGCTCGGAGTGTGTGAAAAAAAAAAACAGAAGAAAGCAGAAGCGGATGCAAGAAGAGGATTGTTGAAAAGTTGTTAAAGTTGTTGTTTGTAGCTAAACTTAATGCCGCGAAATGCAAAGTAATGACATTTCATCGTTCTAGCCCCTTGTTGGCTCCCTATACTCTATTTGGCGGTTCTCTTGAGAGAATTACCCTGGTGAATGATCTTGGTGTCTTATTAGACGCAAAGTTAAAGTTTTCCGAACACATTTCTACCATGGTAAATAAGGCCATGGGCGTGCTTGGGTTTATAAAGAGGTGGTCAAAAGAATTTGACGACCCCTATATAACAAAGACTCTCTATACTTCGCTAGCTCGTCCGATTTTAGAATACGGCTCCTGTGTATGGTGCCCTCAATACAAAGTACACCAGGACCGTATAGAATCAGTACAGAAAAACTTTTTACTCTTTGCTCTGCGGGGCCTTAACTGGGATGCGGGTGTAAGACACTCATCTTACTCTAGTAGACTACTATTAGTAAACCCCCATCCTTAATTAACCGTAGAAAAATGCTTGGTGTGATATTTATGCACAACTTGATCGGGGGTGACATAGACAGCCCTGATCTGTTGAGCCGCATAAACTTCACGATTCCTATTAGACTGACTAGAAATTTTATACCGTTGTTCCTTCCACTTTGTAGATCGAATTATTCCTTGCATGAACCGTTTAGGGTCTTATGCTCGGATTATAATTCCCTCTACCATATTATATCTACCACTAATTCTCTTCCTCTTATTAAATTACTAATCCTTACACACCTTTCTAGTAATTAGTAATTGTAGAGGTATTTGTATTTTGATTGCATGCTTAGTTTCTTAGTAAGTTTAGTGCTAATTTTCCTCGAATGTTAGTCTAACAGCTATCTTTCCTGCATGCTCGCGTTCGGCTCGGCTACGCGCCGCGCGTTATGCGGCAGCGCCCCTCGGTCGGTTGGGCGGGAGGAGGGCTGCGTTTTGCCTGGGATCCGCGCGTAACAGCCTTCTGCTGGTTTCACACGGGCCACTTGACGGTGCAGTAACTGCATCGCCACTTGAAAGATGCAGTCATTGCATGTCAACGTCCAACGAAAGTTGTAAAGTTGTTGTTGGTGGCTATAAACATTAAGTTGAACAATCCAAATTCTGTGAGCATAACAGTAGACACGGAGTTTAATAAAAGATCGGTCGTTTAATTCGGTTGGAAAATTGTGAAATTCATAGTCGCGCCGCAGCGTCGCCTTGTCCGTGCGCAGTACGTACATAAGCAGAAAAAACACGCACAGACACGTTGTGTGTGATACACACTTATAAACAGAAAAGACAAGCACTCGTCGGGTACACAGACACAAGTCGAAAAGAGCCGCAAAATGATGCAAACACCGCCGCCGTTGCACTGGAAAGAGAGAGAGAAGGAAGAAGCTGTACCAGGAACGTCGCGCCCGAGTGCAAACGAGATGGAAGATTTTGAAAATGCGGAAAACAATACTGAGGACAAAATTGATCAAATGATAAAGCTGCTAAGTTTGAAAGTGCTTTGCGATGAGCAACGAGAAATCCAAATGAAGATCGCTCCAGATAATTTTACAAAAGTTGTGAGCGATTGTGATGGAAAATCGGTTCCCATAGAAAAATGGTTTGAGATTTTCGAAAAAAATGCCGACGCATATGAGCTTACTGAAAAGCAAAAGTATGTACAGGCCAGAGGAAAAATGACCGGTGTAGCTAAGCTTTTCCTTGAAGCTGAATGCGTGTGCACCTATGAGGAACTCAAGAACGTATTATTGGATGAATTCACATGTAGCTATAACAGTGCAGACATTCATAAGCTGCTGCAAGAAAGAAAGAGGAAGAGTAGTGAGTCGATGCACGAGTACTTGCTGCAGATGAGAAAAATAGCAGCAGTCGGACATGTTGAAGACGCGGCTGTTATAAGCCATATTGTGAACGGTCTGGACATAAGAAACGAGTATAAGTATGCCATGTATCGCTGTAAGACCTTCAGGGCCTTGAAAGAAGAGTTCGATATCTATGATCGTTTGAACATATCGGAGAAGAAGGGCAATAAAGAACAGGATAAAACGAGTTTCAAGCAGCAAAGTGGGCAAAGCGGTAAAAAAGAATATTGCTATAACTGTGGATCAGGAGAACACAAACGCAAAGACTGCAAAGCCGAAACGAAGTGTTTTAAGTGCAATCAGAATGGTCACATTTCGCGTAACTGTCCTTATGAAGCTGATAAAGTTGATAAAGTTCGCGTCATTTCGGATCGCAGTCGCATGAAAAAATTCAAATAAACGGCATTGTAGTTGACTGTCTTGTGGATACAGGGTCAGATGTAACCATAATCAAAGAGAGTATGTTGAAGACCATGAAAAACGTTAAACTTTTGAAGTGCACAACTATGTTGCGCGGTCTGGGTCAGATATCAACAAAGCCTGTTGGATACTTTAATGCAGAAGTTACCGTGGATAAGTTGCAGACCAAACAGAAGTTTTAGTAGTCCCCAGTAGCCAGATTGATTTCGACGCACTTTTGGGGCATGATTTCATTAAGAAGTTCCGTTTCGTCGCTGATATGCAAGGATACACGTTTTTGAAGCTTGACGCAGATCCTGTGCCAACAGACGAGCATGCTCTTATATATAATGTAACTGAAGAGTCATCCTTTGTAGTTCCGCCGCAATATCGAAAAGACGTTGAACAGATGATAAGAAACAGTTACCAAATGCCCACAGAAGTTGCAAAGCAGTCTCCAATCCAACTGAAGATAGTTCCCGACGGAGTAATCAAGCCGTTTCATCACTCACCGAGTCGTTTATCAACAGACGAAGCCAGTGCCGTAAAGAAGCAAGTCGAAGAATGGATCGAGCAAGGAATCGTGCGCAAGTCGTCTTCAAATGTAGCGAGCAGAGTTGTCGTCGTGAAGAAAAAAATGGTACACTTAGAGTTTGCGTAGACTACAGGAAGTTAAACAGCATGGTATTGCTGGACTGCTTCCCAGTCCCGATCATGGAGGAAGTCTTGGAAAAGCTGCAGTCGGCTAAGTGGTTTACCATAATGGTCCTTGAAAACGGATTTTTCCATGTGCCTATGGAAGAGCAAAGCAAGTCGTATACGGCCTTCGTCACAAAGGAGGGATTATTCGAGTTTAATAAAGCGCCTTTCGGATTCAAGAACTCGCCAGCTGCGTTCATTCGGTTCGTAAGCTATATTTTTCAAGAATTAATCAACTCTGATATTATGCAGCTTTATATGGACGACATAATTGTTTACGCCGCGTCGCCCGAGGTATGCATGAGGAAGACGAAGTTGGTTCTGGAGACAGCTGCGCAGTTTGGCCTAAAGATCAAGTGGAAGAAATGTAGCTTCATGCAGCCACGCATTAGCTTTCTTGGCCATATCATTGAGGACGGGAGAATCTGGCCCGGCAAAGAGAAGACAGCAGCTGTCAGTCGGTTTGCTACGCCCAAAGACATTAAAGCAGTTCAAGCATTTCTGGGACTCACAGGCTTTTGCAGAAAGTTCATCCCTGGCTATGCACAAGTTGCCCGGCCGCTCACGAATCTACTCAGGAAGGAAGCAGTTTTCAACATTGGCGAAGCAGAGCAACAGTCGCTACAAACCTTAAAGAATCTGCTTGTAATCGCACCTGTATTACATTTATACTCACGAGAAGCGCCAACGGAACTCCACACGGATGCATCCAAAGAAGGTTTCGGAGCAGTTTTGTTGCAGCAGTTTGATGGCAATTTCCACCCGATTTACTATTGGAGTAAAAAGACTACACAAGCTGAGTCCAAACGTCACAGTTACTATTTGGAGGTCAAAGCTGCATACCTCGCACTCAAGAAGTTTCGTCACTACCTGTTGGGGATCAAATTTGATCTTGCCACTGACTGTGCGGCGTTTAAGCAGACAACAACGAAAGCAGATATACCCAGAGAAGTTTCCCAGTGGATTTTGTATATGGAGGACTTTACATTCAAAGCAGTACACCGCCCAGGGGACAGAATGAGACACGTGGACTGTCTCAGTCGTTTTCCGCAGACATGCATGTTCGTGACGACGGAGCTAACAGCTCGGATAAAGAAAGCACAGCAGGATGACGATTTCATCAAAGCCGCAGTTGAGATCCTGAAGCAGCACCCATATCAAGACTACAAGCTAAAAGGAGGTCTTCTCTTCAAATCTGTAAATGGCAATGACGTATTGGTGGTTCCAAGGCTGATGGAAAGGGAAATCATTCAAGGATCGCATGAAGTTGGTCATTTCTCCACAGCGAAGACAATGCACTCAGTTCAGCAGCAATACTGGATTCCGCACCTTGAACGGAAAGTAAACAAGTTGATTACTAATTGTATCAGTTGTATAATTTTCAGCAAAAAGTTGGGCAAACAAGAAGGCTATCTTCATTGCATTGACAAGAGTGACACACCACTACACACGCTGCACGTTGATCATTTGGGACCAATGGATGCGACAGCCAAGCAATACAAGTACATTTTTGCTGTGCTAGATGCGTTCTCCAAGTTTGTATGGCTGTTCCCAACTAAGTCAACAGGTCACGAAGAAGTTGTGAAGAGGCTGAGCGATTTGTCATTTGTGTTTGGTTTTCCCAAGCGCATAGTCAGCGACAGAGGAGCAGCGTTTACATCCAACGCATTCAGCGAGTTTCTCATCGAGAACAAAGTCGAACATGTGTGTACAACGACAGGTGTGGCAAGAGGCAACGGTCAGATTGAGCGGGTGAACCGTTCAATTTTGGGTATCATCGCAAAGCTCTCAGCTCAGGAGTCAACGAAGTGGTACAAGCATGTGCCACAGGTCCAGATGGCGATTAATTCGCATGTGCATTCTACGTTGAAGTCGTCGCGCCATTCGAGGTCATGTTTGGGACAAAGATGCACAGACAAGCTGAAAGTCGACTATTGGAGGTGCTCAACGAGGAGTTGGTTACGCAGTTTAACAACGAGCGCCAAGAACTGCGTGACCAAGCGAAACAAAACATTGAGAAGGCGCAAGAGGTATACAAGCGCAATTATGATAAAAAACGACGAGCTGAGCACGACTACAGACTAGGAGACATGGTCGCGATCAAGAGGACGCAGTTCGTCGCAGGACGCAAGTTGGCCAGCGAGTATCTAGGCCCATATGAAGTCACCAAGGTAAAGCGGAACGGTCGCTACGACGTCAGAAAGGTTGCTCAAGTCGAGGGGCCAAACATCACCGCAACGAGCAGTGACAATATGAAGCTATGGCGTTTTGTTTCAGAGAACGAGGATATATTATCATCTGGGACAGATGAAGATGAGCAGGAGGGCCGAATGTAAAAGACAGGGTATCAAGTAGTTAGCACTATCCCAGCTAAATTAACATTTGAACTTAAGATACCATCGATAAGACCTAAGCGATATAACCAGACGTAATTGATATTTAAAAGAGCTAATCGATAGGGGGCTATCGATATGGCAGTCGGTTGTTGGAAGTAGAAGCGAAAAGTTGAACAAAAAGTCGGAAGAACAGACTCATTAATTACACATCTTAAATCATACACTTTGTACTCTTATTCGAAAAACACTATTAATAAACGATACATTATTATTAATCTTACATACATGTGTAACATAACCACCCATATTAAATAACCAATATATGTAAATAAATAAACTCAATCAGCCAGGCTCCGTTTTTCACTTTCACAAAAGTTTTCCGATTTACTTTTGAAATCACATAAATTGAGGCTCCCGTTTTCCCATTCCGCAAAATTTCTTCGTTTTCAAAACGAAAACATTTTCGTTGACGAAATGAAAAGTAAACGGCTTTTTATACAACAAAACGAACCTTGATAGCAAAAGGAAAAAAATAGATGACTTATTGATGCATTAACATTAACTTGACACCTATATCAGGGTAATTTAACTTGTGCTTTCTTTATAAATAATTTTATTTTAACCCAACCTCAAATTTGGTTCGGACAAAATTGGCCACGGCAACAACAAATTTCGTTTTGGTGTAAACAGCTGACGCATTCCGATTTGGTTATCGGAACGTTGGCAGGAAATAAATTTTTGCGCATAACAGCACAAATGGGCATGTAACAGCTCAGACTGTGCTTGTAACATGCGCTTAACAGAACATCTGGGTGAGCACAGCTGTTTCCCGCCCAATTTAATTCGGACTTCAAAATGTATCATATCGATAACAAAAATATGTGAAAACTGGAGCACCTTAAAATGAAAACGAAACGTTTTGGCTGAAAACGTAATCCGCAAAAGTAAATGAAAAACGGAGCCTGCCTGAATATATTAAAAGATTATACAGTCCACTAATTCATAACCAGGGTCTTATGCTCGGATTATAATTCCCTCTACCATATTATATCCACCACTAATTCTCTTCCTCTTATTAAATTACTAATTCTTACACACCTTTCTAGTAATTAGTAATTGTAGTGGTATTTGTATTTTGATTGCATGCTTAGTTTCTTAGTAAGTTTAGTGCTAATTTTCCTCGAATGTTAGTCTAACAGCTATCTTTCTTGCATGTTCGCGTTCGGTTCGGCTACGCGCCGCGCGTCATGCGGCAGCGCCCCTCGGTCGAATGGGCGGGAGGAGGGCTGCGTTTTGCCTGGGATCCGCGCGTAACAGCCTTCTGCTGGTTTCACACGGGCCACTTGACGGTGCAGTAACTGCATCGCCTCTTGAAAGATGCAGTCATTGCATGTCAACGTCCAAGAAATAAAAAAATAAAAAAAAACGAGGGGGAACGTTGTGAGTTGCTGCTGCGACCGCAACTCTACATTTATACCCGATACATAGTCATTACGCAAAGAATGCGTCCGAGAGAGACAGAAAATCAGTCAGAACGTGTCGACGGGCGCTGCGTAGCCACTGCAAATTGATTTGTTACTTTTGGCTATAATAATAATCCGATCTGATTCGGATTCGGCAAGATTCGGCAATCTGGTAGATATGGCCATTCTCTATGATTGTGCGTTTTTAATTTTCTCCTATCTTCAAAATTGTGGTTGCCACAGATTTTCGTTGTTTATGGCTGCGGAAGGGGGTGGGGCGAAATTTTGAAACACACTTGTAGCAGTGAGCTATCAACAGTGAGTTCTGCAGTGAAAAATTACAAATAGTTTTGTAACAGTGAGAGCTCTACAGTCAGGTCTAATAGTCTCTGAGATCTGTGGATGCCACAGATTTTCGCACTTTGCGGGGGGTGGGGCGTGGGGCGAAATGGGGCGGGGGTGGGGCGAAATTTTGAAAAAAACTCGTCAAGGTCCGATATTATAGGAATCTGGATAAAAAATTTGGTTGCTCTAGCTCTTACAGTCTCTGAGATCTAGGCGCTAATGTTTTGCGCTAAGCAAAACCGGCTATGATACGTGTGTGTTAGAGAGAGACAGGGCGAGAAAAAATGAAATCGTTTTTTTCATTCTGGCTATAATAATGATACGATCTGATTCAGATTCTGCAGTCTAGAAGATAAATTCATTCTCTACGATTCTGCCTTTTTTAATTTTGTCGTATCTTTAAAATTGTGGATGCCACAGATTTTCGTCCTTTGTGGGGGCGGAAGTGGGCGGATCGCCGCTTTGAAATACACTTGTAACAGTGACATATCACAGAAGTCTGGATACAAAATGTCGTTGCTCTAGCTCTTATAGTCTTTGAGCACTAGGCGCTAATAGGGACGGACAGACGGACGGACGGACAGACGGACAGACGGACAGACAGACAGACAGACATGGACTCGGCTATTGATGCTGATCAAGAATATATATACTTTATGGGGTCGGAAACGCTTCCTTCTGGACGTTACACACATCGACTTTTACCACAAATATAATATACCCCAATACTCATTTTGAGTATCGGGTATAAAAAGTTCCAGGGCTGTTTTTGACGAGAACGACGACGGTGGCTAATAGAACAGGCTCAGACGGACGCTGGGATATATGAGCTTGCGGCAAGGGGGCGAAAACGCAATCATGGCGGTATGATTTGGCTGCGGCTCAAATGAAGAAACAGTATGGAAGGGCTCTGTTGGACGAGGGAAATGCAGAAGAGTGTGCAGAAGAGTGCAGAAGAGAGTTCAAGTGATGACCCTTTCGTAGGCAATTGACGCATAACAAGAGCCTCTTTACTTCCTTGTGACGATCATTCGGCGATAGAGTTTTGAACCGTAGACAATTGGCAATCATATGGTTCGTGCCCTTACAAAACACACAGGAAACAGAAGCGCACGATGCTACAAACGATTTTCGATGATGCGTACTCACGGTTTTCCCTGACTTGCCAACCTGACCATCTTGCCCTTGCATGGAGTGGTGAATGCCTTCAAGGGTAAGAAATCTTTGTTCCAGAAAGGCAGATAATTTCTCCCAGGATGGAAGATCGTGATTCGACGACGCTGCTTCCCATTTAACTTGAGTCTGCCTCTCCAAATTTTTCCACAGTGCGTGGACGATGATGCAATCAGCTATTTCCTCCTTAGTTTCCAGCGCATCCAACGCGCGAAGATGTGAGGTGGCGGCGTCCTTAAACGTCCGCAGCGAAACAACAGATGAGTCCCCACGCGCCAGCCCAAATATTTCTCTAATGTGTGCCTGTAGAATGAGACGTTTATTAGCAAATCGATTTTTGAGAATATCTAATGCGGTATTGTAATTAGCCTCGCTCATCTCCAACGAACTAATGGTGTCCAACGCCGCTCCGCTTAAACAAGACCGCAAATGCTGTAACTTCTCGATAGAAGTCAGCTCAGCTTCACTATCAATCACAGCTGTGAACATGGAATAGAAGCTTGTCCACTCTGTATAGGCTCCGCTGAACTTGGGCAGCTGCAGCTGTGGCAAGCGCGATCGATTGGCCATGTACATTATGGATTGGGATTCACTTGGGTTCATTTGAAACGTGGAACAATGCGTGGGCTGCGAACGCTTGCCCAACTCACGCTGTAGAATGGTCCTCAATGATAGGATGGAATAGTCAAATTTTCCTGGTATATCACTGGACATAGGCTCAAAATCCACTTCTTCCAAACTGGTAAAATTAGATTTCAGCTCCGTCAATGATTCCAACAATCCTCGCAGATCATATTCATCCATTTGGCGCAGCTTTTCACGATCCATCTCTGTGCGTATGGACTCTAGCCTGTCGAAAATGGCTCTAGCCTTCAGCCTCATGAAGGAGATCCGCGATGCCGGGAATTGGGTGCTCGCTGCGTTCGCACTAACCCTTTCACTAGATGGAGCATCGCCAACAGTCATTGTATCACTATCATTGCCCATAGCCAACGATCCACTCCTATTATTCTTCCTTTTGCCCATGGTTTTGGCTATTGAGTCGATCACAGTTGATGTCGATCAAAAATGATGCAACGCGAGAGTTCAGACGAGTTTAAAACGTTTTGCGTTCACTTTTGCGGCACTTTTTATTTGTGTATGTCCAAAATGTATGCGGCGGCAAAGTATGCACCGACAGTTATGCACAAACGAACGACCGAGATGTTTTGCACTGTTTCGAGTTCGAATTCGAGAGAGAGATATGTGCAGCCGGTCACGAGAGCTGGCTGAAGCAAACGACGAAAGAGTAGGCGAAGAAAGCTAATGGACCACGCTTAGAACTCTATGCAGCCGGTCTTGACAGTGCGCTGCGCAGCAACGAAACAGACGGCGAAAGAGAAGCGAAAACGAATAGCGGGTCGCTAGAACTGCCAAGGTCGGCCACAACGATCTTTGGTTCGCTACTTTTCGACAAATGTCACGTTAAACCTTCGAATTTGATTTAACGAACTAATTGAAACACTACTAACACACGACAAGTCCACGGCGATCACGTCGGGGTCACCAAAATGTTGGAAGCTGCCGAGCTTTTTCGGCAACTCTGACTCCACATTTACAAATTAAAAATTGCTCCGTTGTTTAGGTTACAATTTGGCGTTTATTGTTCGATATTGTTTGTTAGAGGCCATGGCCGTGGACTTCGATTTAGGTGTTAGGCGTTTTGGGTGACGGACTGTACTGCTGACCGACTGCCTCGAAGAGGAACGACCGACTAGACTGATGGAGGGGTCGAAGCAGTGGCTTATAAGAAGTAAAAGCGTTACATATGTGTGTGCGTGTATGCAGTGAGAGCGTACATAGGATGAGCGCGATAACAGAAAACTTAAGAGATATTAACGGCTGCTGCTCCGAACACTTCCTATAAATTAAATCTTTCCTTTACTTTTTTAAGTTATTGAGAAATTTCCCAATACGTATTATTGTAGAGTAATTAAATTTTCTTCTTCCATATCTACTTTGTGATGGACCTATTTCAGGCTGAGGTAAGCTCAGTCACGTCCAGGGGTCAATCCACTAGAAATTTTTAGAAATGGATGGAACTTTAAGGGAGGCGTCGGGGGTGGCCTATCGTAGAGGGGATGGATCGGGGCTTGGGCGGGCGTTGCTAGTGTCGTGTATCGAATGGTATACGGCGAGTGGCGTATGTGGACGGGCGCTGGGTGGTGTTGAGTGAACTTACGCAGCGAAAGTGTTTTTGATGTTTAGAGTCTTGATTTATTGTAAGTAAATTATACGTAACTTTTCACACTTCCTAGTTCTTAATTTAACACGTTGACTTGTACTCGCTGTTGGACTTCTACGTAAGCTCTAGTTATAGTTCGGTACAACGTCTGTACTCGGGGCCGGGTTTCTGCGTAAGTTTTGGTTATAGTTCGGTACAGCGTCTGTACTCGGGGCCGGGTTTCTGCGTAAGCTGGTCTTCTGGTTCTGGCTGGCGTCTATTTATACGCCTGCCGTTGCTGCGGGTGCTTCCGCGTAGGGCTCGCTTTTGCCGATTCATCGATCGTGGTTTGCCCTGGTTTACTTCTTGTGTTTCGCCGATTTTGGCGGATTCGCCGCTGGCGTTTGTCGCAAGCTTCCGCAGTGTCATTGTTTCGTGGTTGGTGGCGCCTGATCGGCCGCTTGGCCTGGAGTGGGGGAAGCCCGCGTGACCCGATGTGTTTGGTCAGCGTTGTCGGAGTCGGCGTGCGTCGAGCAGCTACGTGTGGAGGGGGGGTGTTCGTATGGCGAGTAATATATGCACTATTATACGTGGGGAGAGGCGTTGTAGCGAACCCTTTTAGGTTCGTTACAACTTCGAATTCCTAATTATCTACACATATCTAGAAGTTTTTTTGTGAAAGTTAAACTTTGTTAACGCTGAATTTGTTTTTATTGATAAAGAGCGTTTAAGGGTCAATAACATTAAAAACATTAGCATTCATTTGCATACATACATATGTATGCGGCCTAGGCGACACCAAAGCAACAAAACTGGACAATCTTCTGGAGATTGATCGGAAAATGTTGGAAGTTCAGAAGGAGCAGCAGAAATTACAGGAGGAGCACCAGAAAACCAAGCAAGAGATAGTCTAGTAAATTGCGAGCAGCCAAGGCCAAACCAACTTCCAAACAGAGCTGCTGCAATTTTTTTTGGAGTCCAAAGAGTAACGGTATATAGTAATTATGTATCGCCAATTTGTTAATTTCCACTTCTGAAATATCACGATTCAGACAATAGACCTGAAAGTTGCAGTACTTATGTGGTATATGGTATGCTTTCATGCAACCGTTACTCGATATAACTTGGGAGAGGTAGCTGTCAACATGTCCTCGCCTTCTGCCTCCCGGGCCATACATTTGATCATATAAAAAACTTTCTACGACAATATACATTCTTTTTATTTTTACATATCCTGATTATAAATGATTAGATTATTACAGAAAATATATTCAAAATTTAATTCAAAATGTTATACATACCAGCTCTGACCACAAAATTATTGGATATAATGGTTCCTACACTGTTACTTGCAGTACAACGATAGATTGACCAATGTACATCCTGACGGAACTCTTCAGCAGCAAAAGGTTGAAAAAATAGGGAGCTATTGGCCAAAATATGACGAGCCTAGAAGAAACATAAGCCGAATAACGACAGAGTAAAATATAACGTTAAGGTATCAAAGTCATTAACTCTTCTTCATCTACGCCAACATGCAATTTTTTAATTAAACGAAAATTTTTTAAATTTAATGCGATCCGATTTCGCCAACTAGCTTACACATAAGCCTTTTACACTATTTCAGAATTTATACTAAAATCTACTCTGTATGTAACGAGTGAGCGTCAATGTATCTGTGGCCCTTAAAAGCATGATCCGCCCGCTGTCCACCCAGTTTCAAGTGGTGATAGCACATAACTACCAAAATCTCCCACTCCCCACATTTACCCACAAATCAATCTGTTGCGAACAGCTATACCAACAAGGCAGAGATATATGTGCAAATATAAATAAACCTTTCACGCTATTTCAGCATTCACATTAACATCTATTTTGTGTTCAACGAGTATGTTTTTAGCCTTTGCCAATGTGTCTTTGGACTATAAAGCATGATCCGCCGCTGTCCGCCCAGTTACGAGTGCTCGCTATGACACAAACAGCTAGAAAATAGCTCAAATGTACTCGAACTAGTAGAAAAGGACGTTAAACTGACGGATTTTAGTCATTCGTGATCTGTAAGACTCAAACTAACCTGATTCCACTTCCACACCATTGCCACATACCACTTTTGTCCTGTCATACATACCGGTCAAATTTAATGACTCCTTATGATCCTCTTTCAAGTTTGCCCCCCTCACACATGTGGCCTCTTCGTTAAATACCATCTACAAATACAACTTAACTTAATTGAAAAACTAATCAAAAATAAAAATATTAATTTTAACTACGGACACTAAGCATACGCAACCGAATCGCGGTTGCGTCGAAAGCAAAAAAGAGCTAATGTATTTTACCATTGCGAATATCACAAACCCACTACTGCGTGAAAACAGACTTTTTCGTACGGTGAGCTATGTTCCAAACATATTGACAGAAAAGGTAGGCCGAGGATTGGGATGTCATTAGAGATCTACTTGAATCTGCTAATATATATTGCCTAAATAAATTTGCTTTGTTTCATGGGTGTTTGTAGTGGGGCGGACGAAGCTCAAGTCTCCAACGACGATATGGATGATCCAGTGAAACCTCCTAGTAGCCGTCGCAAGAAATGAAATGCCGTGGTGCTTCGTGGTATATATGATGTATTTATTTCGGGGGTCGCGCGGTAGATCGGGCGTTTGAAACGGGGGTTGAAACGTAACTAACTACTCAGGCTTCTGATCTATGCTCTATGCTGGCTTGAGCGCCGTGTGGATCGTGAACTGTGGATCGTAGAACTCCCGAGCGCCCCTCCGAGCGCGCGAGCGCAAGTTGGGACCGGAGCGCTCGGAGTTGGCACAGTGCGCGGCAATCATCTGCTGCTGGCCTGAACATCCTCCCCTGCAGGATGCAAAGCCCAATCGGTGTCTATGGCTGTGTGCATGCACCGGATACGATCCATCCGAACACCGTGCTCTGGGCCACAGGAAGGCCGTCCTCGCGTGCCAGGAACCCGGGTTGGATCACTTTCTGGTAGACGTCGGCGCCTAAGACCAGAGAGATGGTGGCTGGTCGATGGAATTGCGCATCTGCGAGCTTCAGATCGTCAAATCGAGCCCGGATCGTATCGCTCAAAGGTCGGATCGGCGTGCGGATGCGCAAACGGGGCTCGACCTTCAGGATGGCTTCCAGTCGGAAGTCGCCCGTCTTGGTACGAATGACCGCTGTGCACACCTTCTCGTTGCCGACGCGCGTAGTAGGTAGCTTGAAGGCGGAGGCCAATGAGTCGTCAATGCAGCTCACCGGCGTGCATGGGTCGATGAGCGCGCCCGTTTCGAAATCCTTCGAGCCCGTATCCAGGACCACCAGCGCCGTCGGGAGGATATTGAGGCTCCTATGTTGTAGAAGGGAGCTTACGGAGGGCGCCGGGGTTCCTACGACGGGGCGGTTCACGGGGTGACGGGGACGGCACTCAGCTTGAGACGCTGGACTCGAAAACGATGAGGTCGCGGTTCCTACGACCGGTCGGCTGACGGGCCGACGAGGACGGCGCTCGGCGTGAGCCGGCGTAGATGGCGGCGGTGCAGCCGGGGCTGGACGGGCTGGACGACGAAGGCGGCGTCCGGTGTGGGCCGATGTAGCTGTCGATTGTATTCCCGAGGCTGAGCGGGCTGGACAGCGAGGCGCGGATATGTGGAGTAGCGTGTGGTGGTTCTTGCCACACACCCTGCACAGCCCGCCACTGAGGCAGTCCTTCCCGGAGTGCTGGTGCGCCAGGCAGTTGGCGCAGTATTTGTTTCTCAGGACGGCTCGGAGCCTCTTCTCAGGGCTCAGGCGCAGAAACACGTGGCATGTCCGTAGCGGGTATATTCCTGAGCAGACTCGGCAACGGTAGGTGCTTCTACCCCGTGGACGCCGGCTCTCCCCGGTGCGGTTGGCGCGTGAGCGTGGGCCATGTCTGGATACGATGAACTAGGAGGAAGGAAAGTGGTCGAAGAAGTATTAGTAATGAAACTTGGAGCTTTGGAAGGTACATTCGCGTTATTGTTGGACGGAACTAGGGCGTTCTACTGTGAGGAGAACGACCTTTACAACAGGTCTTTTAAGGACCCCGCGGGCAGTAAGGATATCTACCACACGGACTCTATCATCAGCGCCGGGATACACGGACTGGACTCTCCCGAGCCGCCATTCATTGGAGGGCAGGTTGTCTTCTTTGACGACAACCATATCCCCAACCTGGAGGTTTGGCGTCGGCGTCTGCCACTTAGTGCGCTTGTGGAGCTCTTTGAGGTATTCCTCTTTCCACCGCTGGCAAAACTGTTGGGTGAGGGCCTTTAAATGCTGCCATCGATTGATTATTGATTTAAGGCCACCCTTTATTTCGGGTTCGGCCGTAGACATCAAGGGTCCCGGTAAGGAAGTGCCCGGGAGTAAGGGCCAGCAACTCAGTTGGATCTTCGGACATCGGCGAAAGCGGCCTGGAATTAAGGCATGCTTCGATCTTTGCGAGAAGCGTGGAAAGCTCTTCGAAAGTGTACTTCCGAGTGGACGTGGCTTTGTAGAAGAGAGTTTTGAAACTCTTCACCCCGGCTCCCATGTGTGGAGCTCCTGGTGGGATAAAACGCCACGAAACCCGGTGATGGCTGTACGCATCAGTTATCGAGCCCTTGAATGCTTCTAGGAAGTCACGGGAAAGCACCTTGGCGGCACCAACGAAAGTTTTGCCATTGTCGGAGTGAATGCGCTGCGGACACCCTCGTCGTGCGACGAAACGAGCGAAGGCTGCAAAAAATTTCTCGGTCGTGAGATCCGACGTGGGCTCCAAATGGATCGCCTTCGTGAAAAAACACACGAACACACACACATACCCCTTGGTTATCAGGCACGCTCTCCCTGGGTAATTCCGTATTTCGAAGGGACCCGCGTAGTCAATTCCGGTGTGCGTGAACGGTCTGGAAAAGGAAGTTCGTTCCGTGGGAAGATCACCCATCATTTGGGCTTGCAACTTCTGTCTGTGGATGACGCATACCTTGCAGGAGTTTACCACCCCCTTTATGAGTTTCTGAACCTTGGGAATCCAGAACTTGGATCGGATAAGTCGCACCATTAGTTGGTTCCCGCCATGAAGAGTTATCCGGTGGGTGAATTGCGCGAGAAGACGGGATAGCCGGCAGCGGTACGGCAGAATAATGGGATGCCGTTCGTCGTACTTCAGAAAGGTAGAAGTTGCGATACGGCCACATGCTCTTATGAGCCCATGTTGGTCTAGGAACGGGTTCAAATTCAGGATAGAACTTGACCTTGGCACTGGCCGCTTCTCGCTTAGGCAGTGATACTCTTGGGAGTATTCCCTGCGCTGAGTCTCTAGGATAGTCTCTAGTGCGCTCAGCTTCGGTAATGTCTTCGCTTGCAAGGTGGTCCTCTTGTCCGGTGACCAGCTTCCGGCAGCGTTTTGTGAAGCGAAGGACATAAGCACGGACTCGCAGAGCTCTCTCCAGATTGGAGAACCGATCGAGGAAGTCTTCGGATGGGCTCGGTGCAAAATGAACCTTCATAGCACGTTGTTCGAGGGTTATCACGGGATCGTCCCCGCCTTGGGCTGGCCATTGATGCCGGGGCCCTTGCAACCACGCTGGTCCGTGCCACCAGAGTTGGTTCTCGACGAGCTCCTGTAAGGATACGCCCCTGCTGGCGAGGTCGGCGGGATTTTGTGCGGACGGAACGTGACCCCAATTCTCGACCTCGGTGGCTTGGGAAATTCTGGTCACTCGGTTGGCCACGAAGGTAGTCCAGTGGCAAGCAGGCTTTTTCAGCCAGGACAGGACTATATCGGAATCTGTCCAGAAGTAACAGGTTGTAGGTGCGCTTGGCATATTTGGCAGGATAGCCGTCGCCATTTCGGACAGTACCACGGCGCCGCATAGCTCTAACCGGGGGAGCGATACAGTCTTAACGGGTGCGACTCGTGTTTTCGCGGTGAGCAACTGCACCTTGACCAGGTGGTCAGTCTCGATGCGTACGTAGATCGCCGCACCGTACGCCTTTTCGGACGCATCGCAAAATCCGTGATGCTCGACCCTTACAGACGGTTCGGAGCCAATCCACCTTGGAATGCGGATCTGGTCGAGAGCGGAGTAGCTCTGCAGAAAACTCTGCCAGCGCTGACGCATCTCGGTCGGAAGATCTTCGTCCCATCCCACTTCTTGCAACCAGATCTCTTGCATGAAGATCTTTGACCGGACAATGAAAGGAGCCAAACAGCCCGCAGGGTCGAACAACCTTGCTATCTGGGAAAGCACCGCTCGCTTGGTACAGGATGCCGTAGATGCCAGTTCTGGCGGAATGAAGAAGAAATCGTCTGTTGTCGCCTTCCAGTGAATTCCGAGAGTCTTGGCTGTGCTCTCTGCCTCAATTTCAAGGAAGTCGGTGTGAAGGAGATGGTCATTCGGAATGGTAGTCAGGATATCCTTGTGGTTGGACGTCCATTTTCTCAGTGGAAACCCGGCAGAACTCAGGGCGGCCTGTAACTCGCGGATAGCTAGTTGAGCCTCAGTGGGAGAGTCTGCTCCCGCTAGGACGTCGTCGATACACATACAGGACCGAATGATGTGACTGGCTCTCGGGAATCGGGACTGGACATCGTCTGCAAGCCGTTGCAACACCCGGATGGCGAGAAAGGGAGCACAATTGACTCCAAAGGTAACAGTTTGCATAGTCGCGTATCTCGCCCTCCTTGTTGCGAAACAATATTCGCTGGAAGGGGGTGTGCTTCGGATCTACCCAAATCTGCCGATACATCTTGGTGATGTCAGCATTGAAGACGTACCGGTAGTGGCGCCACTTCAGGATCTGAAGGGTTAAGTCGGACTGGAGAACAGGGCCGGGGTGCAGAAGATCATTCAAGCTGATACCGTTAGTCGACGGGCTGGATGCGTTAAATACAACGCGAACTTTCGTGGTGGTGCTATCAGGCTTGAAGAGAGCGTGGTGCGGCAGGTAGTAGGTTGAGGACCCATGAATCGGAGGAACTTCTGTCATGTGATCAAGGTCTAGGTATTCTTGGATCACGGAGTCGTATTGCGCTTGTAAGGTAGAGTCTCTTTTTAAACGATTTTCGTTCCGCAAAAACTGAGTCAGGGCAATCGACCTTGAATACCCCAGATCGGATCCGAGACGATCTGGGTCACGGAACGGCAACGCGAGAACGTACTTTCCGTTCGACGTTCTCGAAGTGGTTCGGAGGAAATTGCTTTCGCAGTAGGCATCCGACTCGGCTACGATTTTCACCGGTAGTGTCTCCACCTCCCAAAACTTGGTAAGAAGCTGGTCTAAGGGAGCCTCTAGCTCGTTCGAAACTTGCGTAGAGAAGGATGAAATACTGCTTTGTACAGTATTGGGCACTGGGCCGGTAAGTACCCACCCGAAAATGGTTTCCTGCCCGAGGAGAGAGCCACAGATGTTGGTCTGTGAGCCGCTTAACAGGATGGACGGAAGGATATCCGCTCCAATCAGGACATCTATTTGTGAATCTCTCGTGGAAGGTCGGGTCTGCCCATGCAAGGCTCGGCAGGTCTCGCAACGAAGTTTGCGGAATCGGATAGGATGGCAGGTGACCCGCCAGTTCCGGCAGAACATAGGCCGTGGCGTTTAAGTGCAAGTCCGGCCTCGTCGTGGAATGGATGGCAAAATGACAGATCGTCGTGGATTGAGCGGATACTGTCCGATTGAGGCCCGAGACTTGTGCCTGGATAAGTCGGAACGGCAACTTGATTATATTAAAAAGACATTCCGTGATAAACGTTGCCTCGGATCCCGGGTCGATTAGAGCGCGGGCGCGGAAATTTTGAACGCTGGGTGGCGCGTCGGAAGAACTTGGACTCGGTACGACTGGGGAAGTGGAATCACGGGCGATTGGAGTGCCACGGTGCAGCAGCGTGTGGTGTCGGTCCCCACAAGTACTGCAGTTATGGGCACTTTGGCATTCCCGGATCTGATGGCCTCGTGCGAAACAGTTGAGACAAAGCTGCTTTTGTTTGATGCAGCTGGCACGAGCATCAGCGTTCATTTGGAGAAAGTGCGGGCATAGCCGGATTGGGTGATTCTCTTTCCCGCAAAGATCACACGTTCTCCGGTTCGGATTTACGGTTGTCTCGAAGGAGTTAACCCTCCGAGGAACAGGACTCCCTTGGGAACGGAACGGGTTGATCCGGGAAGGTGGCGGACTCGGATCACCTTTCGGACTGTGTGAAGCGGACGGGTTGCCCTCGATGGCTTCGAGCGTCAGGTATCTCTGGCTGAGGAAGGATTCCATCTCCTTCCACGAAGGCATCTCTTTCTTTGTGGTGACGGAATCTTCCCACAAAGCCCGGGTCAACTTCGGTAATTTGGAGGCACAAATAGTCACCAGCAAGCTGTCCCAGTTTTCGGTGGAGACCTTTGAGTGGGCCAGTGCGGTTAAAACCCCTTGGATGGTGCTGAGATGCTCCTTTAGCGCACGACTGGACTCGGTACCAACGGAAGCCAATGAAAGGAGGATATTTATCTGGTTAGTCACCAGGAGCCTGTTATTTTCGTACCGGTCCCGAAGGGCATTCCAAGCAGCCTCGAAACCGTCATTTGTGAGTGGGGACTTTTCCACTATGGCCTTCGGATCACCACTGGTCTTAGTGGTGAGGTGGTACAGCTTCTCCACGGGAGACAGCCTGGGATTCTGTATGTAGATCGCAGTAAACAGGTCTCGGAACGTAGGCCAGCGTACGTAATCCCCAGCGAAAACTTCGATGTCGCATGGGGGGAGTCTGCAGCCGCCGTGGAAATCTGGCTGTGCGGAGGGACGGACTGCTGGTTGTTGGAGCTGATCAGTGAGATCAGCAACGCACGGTTCGTACATCGTAAAACAGTCATCGAACTTCGATTGAAGGTCCGCTTCAGCGTACCGTGGCAAGAGAGGCAGATGGAGTGCGGGGATTCGGAAGGTTTATTCGCTCTCCGAAATGCATAAGTTTGCGTGAGGCTGCTTCAAATTTAGCCATTGCTGTAGTGGCAGCGGAATGAGCCATTGTGTGGGAGGGTCGAGAATGGCTTGGACTGCTTTGCGTACGCGCTGGCACCTTAAGCGTGACCGGCGACGGGAAAAGGACCGATCTGGTCATCGCACCCGCGGAGCTTGTGGTGGGCCCGGGAGTACTGGATGACTTCACTTTGCGAGTCACCGAGGTGGGTGTTTCTGGGGCGGACGAGCTGCGAGGTCTTCTGACACTTGGAGAGGTCACGGACAAAAGTTTTTTGCTCTCTTCACGCCCTGTTGGCATATTCGGAAATCACACGAAGAAAGGAGAACAAACTCCCACTCGGATGAGGAAGTGTGGGGGCGAATGGCCACAACCTTGGTTGTATACGGAGATTGGGATGAAGATTGAGGATGAACAATAATATTGAGGCACGAGGTATCAATATATAGAGTCGGTTGCAAACGGCCGTCTAAAACAATATACCCTCGAAATGCAGGGTAGCGCGTAACTTGACGCTCCGTTACGGTCAAGCGCGGCACCGAAAAATGTTCTCCCACCAACTACAACGCAAGCGAACACGGTGGAAAAGCGAAAGAAAAAACGAAACGAATGCACCGCTGCTGCTGCTTGTATGTGTGTGCGTATGGATGTAAGTGCTATGTACGGTGCCTTGAGCTAACGCAATTGAACAACGGGTACAAAACGGTAACCGTCTTAAATACAAGATGTGTGTATGTATATAGATATGCAAGAATATGCTACTTTAAAAAGAATGCGTACTTATGTATATGTAAATAAATATGTGCCGGGCGTATGTAATCGTGTATTATGTTATGGACAATATAATTAGTTAAGAAAGGGGCGACGTAGTGACCCGTGTTAGTTTATATATGTATGTAATTATAAAACCAAAAAACTGTGGGCTATTGGACATGCACGGAATAAACACCAAGGTGACTGCAAGAATCTGTGCAGAATATGTATGTGCATATGTATGTACGTTTGTCAGCCGCGAAAGCTCAGGTGGTAGCTGGGAGAGGAAGGCAGATGAGTTACCGACAGATATGCATACATATGTGTATGAATGTAAGCGCTGGATCGGAGGCGGATAAAATTGGTCTCGCTGCAGGTGAATTCTTTTTATTTCACTGTGGCACAACTGATTGCACAGACAACGGAACTATAAGCACGACTGTTGTATTGGGTATGTAGATGTGGGTATATACGAGCACTCGAAGAAGCGGAGAGCGCCCGGAATTGCCAAGAATATGGCGCCGTCGATAGAACGGTGAAAGGAGAGACGCGGCACGTATATATATGTATATATGTCCAGCCGAATGGGACCAGGAGGTGAGGAGCCACTCGAGATGGGCAGATGGGGAATCCGTACTTATCTTGGAGATTGGGAATTATCCGCCGGTGCTTGCTGGGGTGGACTTCTCCTTTTGTTTAGGCGAAGATCCGGCTCGAAGGACCAATGTTTGTAGTAGGGCGGACGAAGCTCAAGTCTCCAACGACGATATGGATGATCCAGTGAAACCTCCTAGTAGCCGTCGCAAGAAATGAAATGCCGTGGTGCTTCGTGGTATATATGTTGTATTTATTTCGGGGGTCGCGCGGTAGATCGGGCGTTTGAAACGGGGGTTGAAACGTAACTAACTACTCAGGCTTCTGATCTATGCTCTATGCTGGCTTGAGCGCCGTGTGGATCGTGAACTGTGGATCGTAGAACTCCCGAGCGCCCCTCCGAGCGCGCGAGCGCAAGTTGGGACCGGAGCGCCCGGAGTTGGCAAAGTGCGCGGCAATCATCTGCTGCTGGCCTGAACAATGGGTTTTCCCTTTTTTTTAACTTTTAGAACTCCTTGTTGGGATTTATTTTCCTAATTTTCAATTTGTATCCTGCATCATAATCATTAAAGACTAAAATCTTAAAAGACTAAAGTCGCCGAAAGCTAAATGCCATTCTTTCGAAGCAGAATCAGCAGAAAATAATTAAAAATGTATTTTCTGTGTTCATTGCAGCAGCGGGTTTCAGAAAACGAATTACTGTATCTCACATCGCTTCAAGTTTAAAGTTTAAATTTGAATAATATTTCAATTTATGATGGTTTTCTTTTAATCATGGAAAGTATTGTATTGTAGTTTTGCTAAATTATAAAAATTGTTTATATCAAACAACAAATTTTCAGAAAAAAACCGATGGAGCAAGAATTTACGTCTAGAAACTATCTGGGGTCAGGCATGGTTCTTTATTAATTAAATTTTAAAGCTTAACTTATGCCCATACAAAATGAAAACATTCGGCATATCTATTAGATAGGGACAGTCTCAATGATTCTGCGTTTTTTGTTTTCTCGTATCGTCAAAATATGGATGTCACAGATTTTCGTCCTTTGTGGGGGCGCCAGGGGGCAGCGCGAAATCTTCAAATACACTTGTAACAGTGTAATATCCCTGGAGTCTGGATACAACATTTGGTTACTTTAGCTCTTATAGTCCCTGAGATTTAGGCGCCCATCAAGACGGACGGACAAACAGCCGTGTCTGTTGACCTGGTGTGCTCCATTTGGCACGTTGTTGGAGCAGAGTCAGGTACTCCTCACTCCAACGCTTCCAAAAGCTCTGCAGGGCACGGAGACTCGCTGCCAGCGAGCAAGTCATTTGAAGTTTAGACCCGTAAAATCTGGCTCAGGAAATTCCATCAGCGGATGACCAATTAAAAAATGCCCTAGTATGAGGACACCAAGATCTTCAGGGTTTGCTGAAATTGAGATAAGAGGACGAGAATTGATTACAACCTGGATTTGGCAGACCAATGTCCGCAGCTCGTCGAAGACAAAGAGTGACGATCTCACGGAGCGATAAAAAAACCGTTTGGGTTGAAGGGACCGCAGTAGTCAATTCCAGTGACCCTGAAGGCGGATCCTGTACTCGATCCTTCGGTAGGTCAGCCATGATGTGTTCCACAAGATGAGGTCTGGATCGGCAGCAGATGACGATTTACCGCAAAACGCGATCAACAGTTTTCAAGCTGCCGGTGGGTCAAAACTGAAGCGAATCGCTGCAAGTAGCAACTACGGACCAACATGGTGATGCTTCCGATGAAAGTGCGTAATGATGATGATGCGTAATGAGAGTTGAGTGCCGCAGGCGACCACCAACACGAATTAGACTAAAGGGCGAGAGCGAGATGATACTGCGCAGAGCACGGTTTTCAGAATACAGGTGGGCCCGTTGAACGATGCGAAATAGCAAATGCGATCCTTTGCAAAGGTCCTCAGATGAGAGATCCGGTGACTTCATCCTACTGATGAACTTCTGAATGTAGCCAAAAATGCGCATTATGCCTCCAAATGAGTTGATGTGCTTAAACGAAAATGTACGAAAACGGATGAGTGTGTGAAATAGCTTGACTTGAATGGTGGGACCAAACATAAGCAGATCATTTAACGAAAGACCAGATGTGGTAGCTGCAGAGCCGTCGAATACGACCCTCAGCTTTGTTGTGGAGCTGTCCTCGTTGATGACACAATGATGTGGCAAGAAATATTTGCACTTGTGCCTATCTTCCTTGGGCACCAGAGACATATGATCGAGGGACAGGTACTCCTTCATAAATGCCGAATATTTGTCATAAAGAGCTGGATTACGCACGAACTTGCGCTCCAAATTTTCCAAGCGCCGCTTTGCTTGCAAATAAGAATCTCCCAAGGACTCTAAACTTCGCTTCATAGGCAAGCGAACAGAGTATTCCTCTGAGGGTAAGCGAGTGTGATGATTGACGAAGTGTTCCTCGCAGTGAAGTTCCTCCTTGGTTGCCCTAGCGATTGGCTCAAAGATGTGCTCCACTTCCCAAAATTGACGAACCAAGTCATCGAGCCGAGTGCTGTGATTGGTGTCATCCGAAGATTGGGTTAAGATGAACGACGAGGAGTTGGGGGCCGAATGCCCGCCACCAGATAGAATCCATCCGAGATGTGTCTTCTGCAGCAAAGGTAATCCAGGCGCCAGCTGAATTTGTCCCACACACAGCAACTCAAAGAAAAGTCCGGCTCCGATGAGCAGATCAGTCCGCTGCGGCTTATGGAACGAAGGGTCAGCAAGCTGAATATTCAAAGGTATAGGCCAATTAGCAGTGCAAATTGAGACGCGAGGTTGACTGTCCGTAATCTTCTGGGCAACGACGGCAGTGATGCTAGTGATGATATCTGAAATCCGCGAATTCAGAACGAGATCCACCGAGATACCTCCAGTTGAGAAGCTAGCATCTCCTATGCCAGAGACTGCAAAAAGCGACTTTGTTTTGCGCAGTTGAAGTTGATTAGCTAGACGAGTAGTTACGAAATGCAATTGCGAGCCCGAGTCCAACAATGCGCGACATGGCATGAAAGTTCCAGGGCTGTTTTTGACGAGAACGACGACGGTGGCTAATAGAACAGGCTCAGACGGACGCTGGGATATATGAGCTTGCGGCGAGGAGGGCGAAAACGCAATCATGGCGGTGTGATTTGGCTGCGGCTCAATTGAAGAAACAGTATGGAATGTCTGTTGGACGAAGGAAATGCAGAAGAGAGTGGTGCTTCGACTGGCAAGTACGGCAGGGACCTGATTTACAATTTTTCAAGTGGTAGCCCTTTCGTAGGCAATTGACGCATAACAAGAGCCTCTTTGCTTCCTTGTGACGATCATTCGGCGATAGTGTTTTGAACCGTTGACAATTGGCAATCATATGGTTCGTGCCCTCACAAAACACACAGGAAACAGGAGCGCACGATGCTACAAACGATTCTGACTTGCCAACCTGACCATCTTGCAACCCCTGCAAGGAGTGATGAATGCCTTCAAGGGTACGAAATCTTTGTTCCAGAAAGGCAGATAATTTCTCCCAGGATGGAAGATCGTGATTCGACGACGCTGCTTCCCATTTAACTTGAGTCTCCCTGTCCAAGTTCTTCCAGAGTGCGTGGACGATGATGCAATCAGCTATTTCCTCCTTAGTTTCCAGCGCATCCAACGCGCGAAGATGTGAGGTGGCGGCGTCCGTAATCGCCCGCAGCTGAACAACAGATGAGTCCCCACGCGCCAGCCCAAATATTTCTCTAATGTGTGCCTGTAGAATGAGACGTTTATTAGCAAATCATTTTTTGAGAATATCTAATGCTGTATTGCAATTAGCGTCGCTCATCTCCAACGAACTAATGGTGTCCAACGCCGCTCCGCTCAAACAGGACCGAAAATACTGTAACTTCTCGATAGAAGTCAGCTCAGCTTCACTATCAATAACAGCAGTGAACATGGAATAGAAGCTTGTCCACTCTGTATAGGCTCCGCTGAACTTGGGCAGCTGTAGCTGTGGCAAGCGCGATCGGTTGGCCATGTACATAATGGATTGGGATTCACTTGGGTTCATTTGAAAGGTAGAACAATGCGTGTGCTGCGAACGCTTGACCAACTCACGCTTGTAGTAGCCAGTACAAAAATATAGGGAATTGTTTATTTTCTTTCGTCTCGTGAGATCCCATAGTGATCTTTCGAATGATCAAGCTTTAGCCGCTCTTAAGGTGGGATCAAAGCTTAGTCGCTCTTAAGGTTGGATCAAAGCTTAAGCGCTCTTAAGTCCGAACGCCCACGCACGCATACAAGCGACGGACAGTGGGAAGCATAGACGGCAATCGTACGATTGCACAGTTAAGCTATGCTGTGCATTAGTCGATCGTCTAATGCTGCTTCGAATTTTCCAGATCATACGATTGCACAGTTAGTAAAAAGCACAAAAGCTCTGTTGCACACGCTACTCAACCCATCGTCTATTACTGCTTTGAACAATAGAAGAAAGTTGATCGATCTGTAAAGACGTCCCGAGATCTGTAAATATATAGTGCAGTCCGGTATATATTTTCTCATATTTATATAGTTACTGCCCTCCATTGGTCGCGGTATAGTCAGATATAGAAAAAGACTAGCCTGCACGTGCTGGCTTGTAGGCGAACAGTTGTCGAGGTGTTGTCGAGGGTTCTCAACTCCAACCATAATTCATCTTTTCTGGACCTTATATTACCACCGAGTTCGGAATCTCCAAAGATCCAAGTGGAGCAGATCGGCCTCAATCGCTAAGAATATTTAGTGCTGCTCAGTCATAGATCACTAAATATAGGCTTGGCAGAAGATTCGTCAGTACGGCCAGGAAACATATACATCGCTTCTGGTGACCTCTAACCAACTTCAGGCGGTCAAGAGTCTGCAAAGCAACAGCACGGGAACAAGTTTCGTCCAATTTACTTTTAATTCATTATCAAGTTCCAACGCATAGACATCAGCAGTTTAACGTAATGTAACTGAAACTTTATTAACACCCCTCTTTGATGTTACGCGCGTACATACCTATGTACATACATACATATGTGCATATGCACACTAAAATTGTCTCTCGCTTATTACCTTTTGGTTCAATTTTCGCGATAGAGCATAACAATTAAATTTCTGTCTGTATTATGAAAACCAAAATAACTGGCTGATGACTATGCGACGGTGTTTGTAGCGTAATTGTATTGTATGCAGTATATATTTATGATTTCCATATTTTAAACAGCTGCGGTCAATATCGCCGGGTGATCAGTAATTATTATACATAGCGAAAAGTAGTTTGGTCAAAAGAGCCAATATGCTTGAACGTGTAGAATTGCATACAATGTATAATGATTCAAACCCGTCTGCTCCGTGTGTAAAATGCACCCCAGTCTGATCTAGCTTTTGTTTACGATTTCGATTCTTATTCTCTCGTTTTTTTATATATATATATCTATACCCTAATGTTTTTCATGCTTTTACATAATGAATTTATAACTTAACTTATATACTAATTAGGATTATGGAAATATTACCCACAAATTAGAACCTAAGTAAATTGTTGTGTTTCTACAACTGCAACGTAATGAATGTTGAAATTGAAGTCTCGCCTTATATTAAAATATGAATCGTTTTGAATTGAAATGAATCTTTAAAATCATAAAAATGGTCTGTCGAGTATCCGTGCCAGGATCTTACAAAATGTGGTAAATCTTAGTAAAGGATTGATCAAGGGACAATGCAACAACTCGCAGTCATTGTCATGGTAGGGTGGGTACAGAAGAGAGGGACAACCAACATCTAGGTTCCTTCCAAATAGAACGGGTTCAGTAGGGCTTTTATTTGGCGTGTAGGCGCTATTAGCATTTCAGTTTACTTTGTGTTTGTATAATCACTTATAGTTTCCCGTAAAGTGCACTATTTAAATGTAGTGGAGTACGATAGTACAATTAGGTGAGGAAGAACCCCGACCATCCGTCGAGCTAGACCCGAGCGTAGCAAGAGTGCACACGACCAAACCTATTTTTAAGCCGTCCTTTAAGTTCAGTCATGGTCATCTGCTGAATCAGTGTTGCCAGATTTTGAGCGTCAAAATAAGCTAGATTTCACAAAAACACAAGCTAGAGCAAGCTAAAAATTGTAAAAAACAGGCCAAAAAATAGGCTAAAAATAAAAAAACACATAGATATACACATTTCTAATTGTGTTATTATTTTATCCAACTCGCTATTACTCGAATCGGTATATTTATCGCTGGAACGTATTAAATTTAAATATTTCTCCGGTAATTGGTAGTTGTGGCAACATTTGCCATGACGGCGCAATCCATATCTGTAAAATTCAAAAGAATTATAGTCGTATTCATCAAACAATTAAATATTACTAAAACAAACCTTATATTTAATATTGAGTTTAAGGATTTAACAGTCATTTTGTTCCTAAGCTTGGTCTTAACAATATTTATTTGACTGATTACACGTTCAATGCCAGCATTTGACCACGGTAGACTTAAAATTTCAATGGCAAATAAAGCGATTTCTTCAAAAGGTTTGTTTTGCCAGCATCTTTATAAGTCAGTACTTCTGACTTTGCCAAGGGACTAAGTGAATGTTGCCATATTGGGCAAGAATTCCATCTTTATTGCTGTAGTTGAAGTGTTCCAATATGGAAATGAGATCATTAGGATTTTTATTATGTTCGAGTACATTTTTCTGCTGCAAAAACTTGCAGTTTTTCCAATGTCTCAAAATTATCTGGAAGTCTGAAATTAAACAAAAGTTATTATTTATTTTTAATATCAAATCCTATTGAAGCTTACCTTTCTCTGAGTTGGATAATAAGCTCCTTTATAAAAATCCTTGCACCTCAATTTTACACAATTTACACATTTCACACGATCGCCAAGTTTCTGTGTAGTAGTGACCGAAACTTTTCAACGAAAAAATACCATAAATGAATTCTAAAATATCATGATAAATATACTTTTTGTTCGATTTGCCTAAAAATATATGTAGGATATTAAAAGGCAATCAAAGTGAAATTAAAAAAGGCTAGATTTAAGGCTATAAGCATTTTCATAATTTTTCAAGCTTTTCCGTTTTTTTTTTTCAAATAAGCTAGATCTAGCCTTAAATAGGCTAAAATGGCAACACTGCTTGCCAGTAGCAGATAATTTATGATTTTTATATTCTTCTTTCTACACAGTTTAACTGATCATAGTTGAACTATAACATCTAAACAATAAACAACAATAGTCAGACCTATACTACTCTACGGAGTCACAGTGTGGCGGCCTGCTCTATCAAAAAGGATAATCACCAAACAGTTCAGCGAACTGCCGTCTTTTGCATCGGTGGAGCTCTTCGCCCCACCCCAAATGATGTGCTAAACGCCATTTTGTGCCTCCAGAGCCTTGACCTTGCAGGAAAAGAGCGGACAGAAATGGATGCAATACGTCTTAGAGACTCTTACCAATGGGCACCGCAGCACATACATAGGTCACTCATCCATACTGAATTACAACATTGTCCCAGCAAGAACGGACTATCAAGTTCCAGGAGATACTCCCTTCAACACAATCATCCCTCACAGAGACGACTGGCTCGAGGGACTCCCAGGCCCAGATGGGGCCATAAACATCTTCACGGAAGGATCGAAGCTGGACGACAAGGTCGGAGGAGGAATCTACTTTGAATAGCTAAACATAAGGCACTCCTTCAGGCTCCCAGATCACTGTAGCGTCTTCCAAGCGGAAGTTACAGCAATCAGAGAGGCTCTGAACAACCTTCAAGCTGTTACCGTTATGGCAACCCAGCCAAACATTGATAGTGACAGCCAAGCTGCGACCAAATCACTAAATGCGATTTGCTCGACCTCGGCCACCGTGGCAGACTGTCGCAAATCTCTTCACGAGATGGCTCAACAATTTGCTATTTGCCTTATATGGTTCCCGGGCAACCGAGACATTGAGGGCAACTGTATAGCGGACGCGTTGGCCAGATCTGGCACTACAACCCCCCTTCTCAGCTTATCATAAAAGAGCAATACAAGCAACTAACTGACGATATGTGGCAAATAGTGCCACGATGTTGCACAACTCGGCTAATATGGCCGACCATAGATTGGAAGCGCACATCCGAGCTCTACAAACTAGGCATGCAAAGATGCAGCGCAGTCAAACGTTCCTTCACAGGATATTGGCGAATAGGCACCCACGCTAACAGGCTGCGTGCCCCACATAATGATTTCTGTCGCAGCTGCCGAGACGCGGAAGAGGAGGAGACAGTGGAACATCTGTTCTGCTCCTGTCCAGCTCTCAGCAGCAGAAGGCAACAAAACTTAGGGTCGGCCTTTCTAACTAATATTTCGGAGATTTCTATACTATGTCCCAGGAAGATCGCTAACTTCGTAAGAGCGTCTGCTTGGGACAATTGCTGACATAAAGTCTCACATCACAGGAAGGGAATGATCCCAAGCGGTATCACAACGGGCCGAAACCCGCCTAAGTGTGGCGGGCTCTGAGCGAGCCTGGCAACCACGTCTACCTAACCTAACCTAAGTTTGACAAAAAGATTTATGGACATTATTCTAAATTATACAAACTCCTAAATAAATTGTTAATGAATATGGGAACAAATATTAACATTAATTTTAATAAATAAATATGTATGTTTATGCTTTCAATTCTTTGAATAAATAAATATATGTATTTCAAAGTCCAAAATTAAGAACCTAACTACGGCGGACCCTTTCAGCTCGACTACAAGTAAAAGTTTATTTAATTATTATCAATTCGTAGATGAGGATGATTCGACAACCACATGGTACACCTATAATTGGGTTCGCCCCTACAATTCTCCGATTTCTTATAGAACCACCGCCACCCAACCGCTGAAAAATCAGTCACTTTCAAACCATTTTTCTCATTTTGGGGGATTGGCTCTGATAAATGTTATAATGTTGTATAAGGGCATACAATTAATATTATTTAATAAACATAAATAAAAGGCATGTGTGTCGTAAACCAATTCCTATAAGGATCAGGCTTATCGTCAGAACGGCAAGCAGTCTCGAGCCATGGGAACTTATTTCAGCACTATTAAGGCAAAAGGTGATTTAGACAATTACTAACTGGCTTAACAAATGCAGTAAAGTTGGGAAAACGTATAATTTCCGATGGCTGCAAATATATATTTTAGTATTTAATTTAAAACGAGGGGGAACGTTGTGAGTTGCTGCTGCGACCGCAACTCTACATTTATACACGATACTTAGTCAGTATGGCTCTCCTCCGCCAGACGGCGCTAACATTGAACGACACGACAGAGAGTGCGTGCGAGAGAGATAGAAAATCAGTCAGAACGTGTCGTCGGGCGCTGCTTAGCATCCGAAAATTGATTTGTTACTTTTGGCTATATTAATGCTCCGATCTGATCCAGATTCGGCAATCTGGTAGATATGTTCATGGGGATACGGAAGGGGGTGAGGCGAAATTTTGAAATACACTTGTAACAGTGAGATCTAACAGGAGTGTGAACACCAAATTTGGTTGCTCTAGCTCTTATAGTCTCTGAGATCTAGGCGCTCATTTTTAGCGATAGGCAAGGCCGATCATTAAACGTGTGTGTTAGAGAATAACAGAGCGAGAGAGAATGAAATTGTTTTCTTCATTCTGGCTATAATAATGATATAGAAGATATAGTCATTATCTACGATTCTGCGTTTTTGGTTTTCTCGTATCTTTAAAAATGTGGATGCCACAGATTTTCGGCCTTTGTGGGGGCGGAAAGGTGCGGGCGAAGTTTTGAAATACACTTGTAACAGTGACATACCACAGAAGTCTGGATACAAAATTTCGTTGCTCTAGCTCTTATAGTCTCTGAGCACTAGGCGCTCATAATGACGGACAGACGGACAGACGGACGGACGGACAGATAGACATGGCTCAATCGACTCGGCTATTGATGCTGATCAAGAATTTATATACTTTATGGGGTCGGAAACGCTTCCTTCTGGACGTTACACACATCCATTTTACCACAAATCTAATATACCCCTATACTAATTTTGTGTATCGGGTATGAAAATATAGAATGACTAACTTACAATTGATATGGAATCGTTAGAAACACGACGAAAGGTCATATGTTTAGAGAATAGAACTGGGAAACACCAAACATCTCGAGAAATTCTCGAACTGGCGTCATACTATAACAACCAGCCAACTTAATCTTCGGATAATAAGTAGTGAAGGAAAGACACATTTCTTGTTTCGTTGAATAACCTCCAAATGTGGGGCGTTTCCGCTGAATTGTCTCATAAGCACAGTCCGTGATTATGTAGTCTCCAGGCAGTGCGACTGTTTCATTGGCTAGTTGATGAACTTGCTGATATCTGTAATCGTAGTTATCATCCTCTATAATGCGGCTTAATTCTTTTCCATGCCGAACATGACGAAGGCTCATTTTCCGACCGGCCTGATGCGAATGAATCATTCCAGATATAATTTTAATGCCATTCTTAGGAAACGTCTAAATATTATTATTATTATTATATAAAGTTAATAAATAGTTGAGACTAGGTATTAACAAAGTATGGGGCTATAGCTACTGAGGCCTTAAGCTCACTAGAGTATTATTATCTATTATACTATTTGAGTATATATGTACATATGTACAGGGATGGTTGTATATGCGGTTATATGTAGTGAAGGATCTTATCTTTTCGTTCGTTCTCTTTCGTAGTGATCAGACGCATTTTTGTTTTGCGCTCCGCATTTTTTCCTTTTGTTTTGAATAAACAGCCGGTGTTTTCCTAAATAAACTTAAATTAACTTCCTAACCAGCCTACAATCTGGAAACCTATTCTATTCCGCGAGTGCATGCCTTTTGATTTGTGTTAAAACATTATTTAACTTTTTATTTTCGGCGTCGGCTTGTCGTGTTTGTGTTGTTGCAGTGAGTGAGTACGCATTACATTGCATTACAGTCCGCTCTCGTCTTGTAGCTTTTGTTGTATTATCACTCTCTCCCTATCACCTAAACTTAAATAACTGTTCTTTCTCTCTCGCTCTCGTAACTTTCTGTTCAGTAGCTCTCTCTCTCTCTCATTAGCTGCTGCTGCAACTGTTCTCCTCTCCTCCTATTAGCGTTTGTCTGGCACACTGGTTTGATAGCCATTTGTTTTGAAATATCATTTGATTTTAATTTTGTTCAAATTTTTATTATGGAGTTTTCTGTTGTATGTGCCAAAAAATCATGCAATAAGCAGATCACCCACGATCAGCCGATTATCCCCTGCTGGCTCTGCGACAGCGTAGTGCACGCAAAATGCGCTGGATTTTCTGGCCTTGTGGGTGATGCCATTTCAAAGCGTAATGGTTTGCACTACAGCTGCGAGGCATGCCGTGCGGTTGAGAAAGACATGGTAGCTTTTATGAGGCAGACGCGGAGTGGCTTTAGGGAGCTGACCGTTGGTTTTAAAAACCAATACGATCGGCTCCTAGCCATGGAGGCTCAGTTTAGCGGTTTAAAACTGCTGAATGAGTCTCCTAGGCGCAAAAAGGTCACTCCGCGGGATCTGCAAGTGCCAATAGTCGCTCAGCCGCTCGTTGCCGAAAATCGGACTCCGACCACTCAAAGTGTACAGCAGCTGATTTCGTTTGCCACCCCAAGGGCAACGACAGCTGCTGGCGATGCAGATTCGGTCGCCGAATTCATCGCTTCGGAGAATGTGCAGCCAAGTACGTCTGCAGCGTCCGTGTCCGTAGTGTCCGCAAGCTCACTAGTTGTCCCGTCCATCCCGATCCCACCAGTAAATAGACGTTCCGGACCTCCGGATATTGCCACCACAGGTGCCTGTGGTGCCCAAGCCACTGGTGGGAGTCCCACCAAAACGACAAGTTTTTGTCTCACGGCTGGCCCCTGACCTCACATCGAATGATGTAACTGCTTTTATTCAAAGCAGAATAAAAGCCGTGGGTTTAAAGGTGGAGAAGTTTAATTTCTCTTATGCCAGGGAGATATAAAAGATAGATAAGTGTCACCCCAACTCACTTTGACACCATTTGCTCCGCCAAATTTTGGCTAGAGCATTTGGTGGTGAAGGAGTTCAAGGCTAAGAATAAAAATAGGCCCCCCATAACACTTACAAATCATCCCAGTGCGCCATCCTCATCTTCCCGTCCTGCTTCCACCCTTCCAAAAAACTAACTTCTCTTAGTAACCTCTTAGTAACCTATCAGAATGTAAGAGGCTTGCGTAGTAAGCTCAGCATTCTTTTCCGGGATAGTGTTGCATTTGCTTCCCACGTTATTGTGTTTACTGAAACCTGGTTAAAGCCGGACATTCTTAGTTCCGAGGTTTTGGCAGGTCGGTACACAACTTTCAGAAAGGACCGTTTGTCTCGACGTGCAGGGGGGGTTCTAATTGCAGTGGACTCTTACTTCACGTCGGAACACTTCACAGTCCAAGTTCAACAGGAACTGGAATTCCTGTGTGTAAAACTGATTCTTCCCGCTTTCGCTATATTCATTACTTGCTCGTATATCCCACCTTCTTCGGATATTTCAATTTATGAGCAGCACTTGTCCGCTTTAACCGCTGTTTCTTCCTCGCTATCTGATAAAGATCGTATGATAGTTCTTGGTGACTTCAACTTGCCAGGAACTGTTTGGTCTTCGGTAAACGAGTCTAGTATCCTAGTGCCCATGTCACGACATGACTTTGTTGACGGCTTGCTTGACCTGTCCCTGTCTCAAGTCAATCATGTGAAAAATTCCTTGGGTCGATTGCTTGATATGTGTTTTGTATCGGATCCGACCATAGTGTTGTTAGCCCGAGCCCTTCCGCTCACTATACCTGAAGACGCCTACCATCCTACTTTCGAAGTGTCGCTAGAAACCAACTGTATTGAATCGGTCGAATAGGCTATGTGAACGTGTCCGCTGCATTCGTAAAGCCGAGCTTGCGAAGCTTAATAACCTCATTAGGGATTTTGATTGGTCCGCTTTGTACTTGTGCACTGATGTCATAAAAGGCACAAACATTTTTTACAATGCTCTTGGCACATTTTTTGATTCTTGTGTCCCGCTTTCTTGTCCGATTAGATCTGGAAAACCCCCTTGGTTTACCAAAGAGTTATCCAGTCTAAAAAACTTAAAATCAAGACTTTATACAAAATTTCAAGAAGTTGGTTCTCCTACTTCTCACTCTCGTTATGTAATAGCTCCGTCAAACTTTTCAGTTCTTAATGCTCAATGCTATAAGAACTACCTATCTCGATGCAGGATACGTTTTTCTCAGGACCCTAAAAAGTTTTACTGCTTCGTAAACAGTAAGCGTAGAACGTCCGCGCACCCATCCTCGCTATCATTTCGTAATACGTCGGCAAATAATGATCAGGCAATTGCCGATCTTTTTGCCCAAATTTTCCAAACGACCTATTCTGAGGAAAGCTACTCTGATCACCCGTACCCATACGGTTTACCGAAGTCGAACGGCATTTTCAGTCCCTCGTTAAACTTCATGATCTTCGACTAGTTAAGCCGGTGTTTTCACCGGGTCCAGACGGGGTTCCAGGTTGTGTACTCAGGTACTGCGAGGCACTGTGTGGACCCTTGCTTAAACTATTCACCCTGTACATTGATTCCTCTTGCTTCCCCCCGATCTGGAAGGAATCGTTTATAATTCCTCTCCATAAAAAAGGTAGCAAGTCTGATGCAAAAAATTATAGAGGTATAGCAAAGTTATCCGCTATTCCTAAAATGTTTGAGAAGGTTTTAACTCCGCACTTGCAACATCTCTGCAAGTCACTCATATCTCCAAGTCAGCATGGATTTATAAGGCGGCGATCAACCACCACGAACTTGTTAGAGTTTACCTCTTTCAATATTAAAGGCTTTCAAGGTAACTTACAGACAGATGTTATTTACACCGACTTCAGTAAAGCATTCGACTCTGTAAACCATTCCCTTCTAGCACATAAACTTGACCTTTTAGGGTTTCCGCCCAACCTCCTGAGATGGATTTCTAGCTATCTTTGTTCCAGGTCTCAAAGAGTCCTCTTCAAAAACTCCCTCTCTTCACCAGTAAAGGTTTCTTCGGGAGTACCACAGGGCAGCCATCTAGGCCCCTTACTCTTCACACTCTTTATTAATGACTTGCCTTCGGTATTAACATACTCTCGAGTACTTATGTATGCGGATGATGTTAAACTCTGTGTCCAGTATAAGGACATTTCATTTCATTCTCGCTTGCAATCCGATCTCAATAACTTTCAATCATGGTGCTGTGCAAACTTGTTACACCTTAATGCCTCGAAATGCAAAGTAATGACATTTCATCGTTCTAGCCCCTTGTTGGCTGCCTATACCCTATGTGGCGGTTCTCTTAAGAGAATTACCCTGTTGAATGATCTTGGTGTCTTATTAGACGCAAAGTTAAAGTTTTCCGAACACATTTCTACCATGGTAAATAAGGCCATGGGCGTGCTTGGGTTTATAAAGAGGTGGTCAAAGGAATTTGACGACCCCTATATAACAAAGACTCTCTATACTACGCTAGTTCGTCCGATTTTAGAATACGGCTCCTGTGTATGGTGCCCTCAATACAAAGTACACCAGGACCGTATAGAATCAGTACAGAAGGAGGTAATTTTGGCTGAGGTGTCGGCAATTTCGTCCCCTTTTATGCCAATATAGCTAGGTATCCAAATTATTGTTATTTTTGGGAATAGTTTGGTGACGAGGTTACGGATTGTGGTGGAGTAGTAAGAGAAATTGTTGGAATTGGTAATTGCGGATATAGAGGAGAGTGAGTCTGTTCAGATAGCGCGTCTTCCGCGTTTGTTGCGGCTTATTAAAATGGCTTCGTGAATAGCTATAATATCGCTAGAAAGTACTTTAGTGCTGTGGAAGTAGTCCAGATTATATGGTTGATGTCTCATTGCAGATGCTATAGCTGGTAATGCCGGCTGATTCGGATCCGTCTGTGTATAGGAAGGTGTGATGGGGGAGGTTGGATTTAATGGCGTGGAAGAGTTGGTGGAAGACTATTGGGGGTGGTGTTTTTATCGTGTTTGGATAGGGTGATATTGGTTGATTTAAGGATGGTTGTCATGTTGAATTTATTGGTGTTGAAGGTTTTAATCGGGGTGAACGGTATGAGGTTATTCTGGGATATTTGTTTGGCTCAGCAGTCTGTGTTTTTTTTAAGGTTTTTTGGGAGGGTGTTTAGGGGGGTGTCTTTAGCGTGGATGAGGTTTTTAAATATTTTTCCAGTTAGAAAATCTCGCTTGTTTTCCAAGGTGTGTCCAAGGCTTCGGATAGTAGGTTGTTAGTGGGTGTGGTGCGAAATGCACCCTGTGCGGCTCTTATTGCTGCATTAATGGTAGTTTTTAGGCGGTGTTTGTAGTGGGGCGGATCGAAGCTCAATTCTCCAATGACGCAATTGATGATCCAGTGAAAAACTCCTAGTAGCCATCGCGCACGAAATGAAAAGCCGGGGTGTTTCGTGGTATATATATATTTAGGTGTGTGTATTTGTTTGGGGGGGTCGCGCGGTAGATCGGCCGTTTGAAGCGGGGGTGAAATCGTAACTAACTAACTCTATGCCTTATGATGCTTTTGCTGCCGTGAGCGCCGTGTGGATCGTGGATTGTGGAACGTGGAGATCTTCCGAGCGCCCCTCCGAGCGCGCGAGAGTGCGTTGGGACCGGGGCGTACGGAGTTGGCACAGTGCGCGGAAATTGTTTACTGCTGTCCAGAACATCCTCCATCCAAAATAATGGGGTGGCCTATGCCTGGGTGCACGCCCCCAACACGATCCATCCAAAAACGGTGCTCTGGGCCACCGGCAGGCCGTCCTTGCTAGCATCTGGAGCGCTGAGCTTCTGGTCGAAGCGGGTCAGTCTGCTTGCAGCCAAGGCAAACTTAGACCATGCGGAACTGGCGGCCGATTGGGCCATAGTGCTAGGAACCGTACGAGGGACAGCCGAGGGGAGCAACAAGGCCTCGAAGGCATGTGGTGTGTGAGCCCTGACGTGGTCGGACCTCGCTCAGCTGGGGCCGGACGGGAAGATGTGGGCGTAGTGACTGAGCCGTTGGAGCTGGGTGGATGGGTCAAACTCAGCGAACTCACCCGCTTAAACTTCTTGCGAGATTTCTTCTCACCAGTGGGCATGGTTGGCTGATGGATTTGCGATAACGCGTATCAGAGTCGCAAAGCAGGTGAGCGGAAATGGAGAAGTGGAAGTTCTGAACGACGAACCGTGGATATGTGGTCTTGGCGGAATTTATTGCGAGTATTTATATAATAGAAGTCGTACACCGTGGCCGGAATATATAAATATAAAATACTACGATCAAATACAAAATGTCCAACCAAGAACGACTAATGAGGATGAGCAATAATGTTGAGGCACAAGGTACCACTATAAAGAGTCGGTTGCAAAACGAATGTTCAAAACAATATACCCTCGAAATGCAGGGTAGCGCGTCACTTGGCGTTCCGTTACGGTCAAGCGCGGCACCGAAAAATATTCTCCCACCAACAACAACGCAAGCAAACGGTGGAGAAGCGAAAGCGAAAGGAAAAACGAAAAGAATGCACCGCTGCTGTTGCTTGTATGTGTGTGTGTGTATGGATGTAAGTGCTAGGTACCGTGGCTTGGATTAACGAACCCCCCTTTTGACGAGATTGAAACAACGGGTAAAAAACGGAGTAACCGTTTTATATACAATATATATATAGTGACATATCTATAGTCCATGCTCCGCATACCCTTATCTATGTCTGTTACCCTGCACCCACATACTATAAACAATCCAACACCCTCAGCTTCGAATCCCATAAACAATCCCACACTCGAAGTGGACCACTTGTAGCCGACAGCCGGCAATGTAAACAAACACCCTAAGCTAGGAGTCGAACATAAAACAATAGATGCCGCGTATCCAGCCGCACTAGAATCACGCCACCCTCCAGAGATCAATTACTAATCGATTCTCAAGAACCACGCCATCCTAGCTCACCAATCAGAATTGGGCACAAAACCAAGGAGGCCACATCCACCCCAAGTAATGCAACACCGATCATACGCAGCGGAAGCCTTTCATCAAAAGCCGCCTTCCCACACATCGATCGAGTCACGTACTCCATCACCGAAGCCGAAGCCGAAGCCGAAGCCAACGCCCCGAATCCCAATCCGAGCATCGTAATATAAATAGTCTACATCTAAGGAGGCAGATCAGTTCTGTTCAAGACAAACGTCAATCGCGACACCGTCGGAGAATTCACCCAAGTTAATTCCGTTTAAGACATCTGACCTTAGTCATCGTCGGGGAAACTAACTAACAATTGTACGCTAAGTTTAAGTAAATTAATAAATCTTTTTTTAAAACTTAAACTTGAGTGTCGCATATTTAACTGGCGCAGTCGGTAGGATCTCAGTTAAAAGTAAATTTTTTTAAGACGATCAATTGGCGTAGTGACAGTTACAGTGCGTAATAACCTACAGTGATCAGAGAAAAAGTAACGCTATTACTAAAGAGATCCGGCAAAGAATCTACACACGATTCAAACTCAATTAATATTAGTGAAAAAAAAAAATATAAAAAACTACCCATACAAAAATCAACATGCCGCTATCAGAGTTACACTTGAACCAAGCCCTGAAGTCAATCAGGCAAATTCCACCATATGATGGATGCCAAGAACGTCTAAGCTCGTTCATAAGCAGGATCGAGTACATCTCTGAATTGTACCCAACAGAAGACATCAGACAACAGCCTTCAACCCAATACCTGGACCGATCTAAAGGCAGCGTTAATCAGCAAATTCAATAATCACACTCCATACGAGACGCTGCTACAACAACTACACGACACCAAATTCAATGGGAGTATTCGTAAGTTTGTAGAAGAACTGGAAATTAAGTCAAATGTTATAATAAGCAAACTAAATCTGGAAACTAGCCCAGAAAATAAAATAATTTTTAAAAACGCTCTGGCAAATGCCACCAGATATACAATAGAAGATGCTTTACCCAATAAATTGTTCATCATTTTAGCAAAGAAAGACATTTTTACTATACCTAATCTAGAAAAATCAGCTCAAGAGTTAGGAATCTACGAAAATTTCGTAACTGATAACAAGAATCACGAACACCCAAGGAACGTAAATAACAATCGTAGGAATATTGGAGCTTATTACCCTCGTTATAGTTATAATGATTCTAACAATCAAAACTCAAGCACTTCTAGAAATAACCATGGATCGAATAGAAATAATTCAGGAAATAATGCCGCAAATAATACAGGATTATTTAATGAATTTAGAAATTCCCTAAACCAAGGCAGAGCACAGAATCCCACTAACTATCAAATCAATCAGACTCAGGCAGGTAGCAGTGCACCGAATCAGCCGGTCAAACGATCAAGGGAAAGTCAAAGTGGACAAATAAAAATGGATGTAAATTTTCAGCAGAGTGCCTTGGAAGACACCGAGGAAGACCATATATAGAAATAATAGTAAATAATAAAAAATTAAGAGGTATCGCGGACTCGGGATCGTCAATAAATATAATAAAGGAAAACTATACAGATTCTAAAGTCGATAGCGACAACCTCACGGTCCATACCATCAATGGACCCATCCGTCTGACTAAGAGCATTACACGTAATGCAACCAAAAATTGTCCGACAAAACAAAAGTTTTATATTCATAATTTTTCTGAAAATTATGATATACTCTTAGGCAGAGAATATTTGATGGCCAGCAAAGCCGTCATTGATTTCCGAAACGAAACGGTAACGCTAGGAGAAAGGTCATACCCAATCATCTAAAGTGGAGAAGCAATTGCCGACGGCAAGACCGCACACAAAGGTGATAAGCCATCGTCAAAGGAAGATATAACCACACCTAAGTGCCTTGACCCATCTCCTGAAGGAGAGCAATACTTCGCTTCCGCGTTAGAGAATGAATTAAGGGAATGTAACCAGCTAAGGTTGGAACTTTTAAATGACGAAGAAAAAGAGAAATTAAAGAAAGTTCTCTACGAGTTTAAAGACGTGCAGTATAAAGAAGGTGACAATTTGACCTTCACTAGTACAATAATGCACGAAATTAAAACCCATCACGAAGATCCTGTATACCGTCGACCATACAAATATGCTCAAATACACGATCAAGAAGTGAATCAACAAATCAAAGACATGATTAGACAGGGAATCATTCGTAAGTCGAATTCTCCCTATTGTGCACCCATTTCTATGATACCAAAGAAAATAGATGCTTCAGGAAAGCAAAAATATCGAATGGTAGTAGATTATAGAAGTCTAAACGAGGTGACAATCAAGGATACATTTCCTACACCCAGAATGGACGAAATACTAGACAAACTAGGGAGGTGTCAGTATTTCACTACCATTGATTTAGCTAAAGGATTCCACCAAATTCCAATGGAACCTAGCTCAATTCCAAAAACAGCTTTCTCTACCAAACAAGGTCACTACGAGTTCACTCGTATGCCATTTGGGCTAACTACAGCCCCCGCCACATTTCAAAGGTGCATGAACAATCTATTAGAAGATTTAATTTTCAAAGATTGCCTCGTGTATCTAGACGACATCATTATCTATTCCACGTCATTGGAAGAACATTTGTTGTCGCTTAAAAAGGTCTTTGGAAAGTTGAGAGATGCAAACCTTAAACTTCAAATGGATAAGTGTGAATTCCTGAAGAAAGAAACGGAATTCCTAGGCCATGTAGTAACAACTAACGGCATAGTACCTAATCCAGGGAAAATATCCGCTATAATAAACTTCCCCATACCTAATACAACTACAAAAATAAAATCATTCATAGGTTTATGTGGATTTTATAGGAAGTTCATTCCTAATTTCGCTAACATAGCAAAACCAATGACACTCAAATTAAAGAAACGAGCAGTCATAGACCCAACCGAGGAAAAATACGTCGAGGCCTTCGAAAAGTTGAAAGTACTTATCACCTCTGACCCCATACCAGTGTTGCCATTTTAGCCTATTTAAGGCTAGATCTAGCTTATTTGAAAACGGAAAAGCTTGAAAAATTATGAAAATGCTTATAGCCTTAAATCTAGCCTTTTTTAATTTCACTTTGTTTGCCTTTTAATATCCTACATATATTTTTAGGCAAATCGAACAAAAAGTATATTTATCATGATATTTTAGAATTCATTTATGGTATTTGTTTGAGATGCCAAGCTTTTTTGGCACCTATTTGTTTCAAATGAAAAGAGAGTTTGGGTTAAACTTTATAATTCGTTTTTAATCTTGGTGGCTTAGCGGAAGCCGATTGCTTGCTATGGCCAGATAAAATTTATGCGAGATCGATATGCAACCAATGCGCAGAGGGGTTAGCATAGAACTAAAATAGACGACGGCGTCAGATCAAAGTGATTGCCGAAGTGGCGGCGGCAGATCAAGGTAATTGCCGAAGTGGCGGCGGCAGAGAGCCCCTTTAGCGGCAGCTCTGCAGAAAGTCAACGTTTTACAGCTCAGGCTCTCTGCTCATACAATAATAATGCTTAATATTACGATTATTCTTCGGCGGCTGGCCCGAACAGTATTTTTTTTTCGTTGAAAAGTTTCGGTCACTACTACACAGAAACTTGGCGATCGTGAAATGTGTAAATTGTGTAAAATTGAGGTGCAAGGATTTTATAAAGGAGCTTATTATCCAACTCAGAGAAAGGTAAGCTTCAATAGGATTTGATATTAAAAATAAATAATAACTTTTGTTTAATTTCAGACTTCCAGATAATTTTGAGACATTGGAAAAACTGCAAGTTTTGCAGCAGAAAATGTACTCGAACATAATAAAAATCCTAATGATCTCATTTCCATATTGGAACACTTCAACTACAGCAATAAAGATGGAATTCTTGCCCAATATGGCAACATTCACTTAGTCCCTTGGCAAAGTCAGAAGTACTGACTTATAAAGATGCTGGCAAAAACAAACCTTTTGAAGAAATCGCTTTATTTGCCATTGAAATTTTAAGTCTACCGTGGTCAAATGCTGGCATTGAACGTGTAATCAGTCAAATAAATATTGTTAAGACCAAGCTTAGGAACAAAATGACTGTTAAATCCTTAAACTCAATATTAAATATAAGGTTTGTTTTAGTAATATTTAATTGTTTGATGAATACGACTATAATTCTTTTGAATTTTACAGATATGGATTGCGCCGTCATGGCAAATGTTGCCACAACTACCAATTACCGGAGAAATATTTAAATTTAATACGTTCCAGCGATAAATATACCGATTCGAGTAATAGCGAGTTGGATAAAATAATAACACAATTAGAAATGTGTATATCTATGTGTTTTTTTTATTTTTAGCCTATTTTTGGCCTGTTTTTTACAATTTTTAGCTTGCTCTAGCTTGTGTTTTTGTGAAATCTAGCTTATTTTGACGCTCAAAATCTGGCAACACTGATTCAGCAGATGACCATGACTGAACTTAAAGGACGGCTTAAAAATAGGTTTGGTCGTGTGCACTCTTGCTACGCTCGGGTCTAGCTCGACGGATGGTCGGGGTTCTTCCTCACCTAATTGTACTATCGTACTCCACTACATTTAAATAGTGCACTTTACGGGAAACTATAAGTGATTATACAAACACAAAGTAAACTGAAATGCTAATAGCGCCTACACGCCAAATAAAAGCCCTACTGAACCCGTTCTATTTGGAAGGAACCTAGATGTTGGTTGTCCCTCTCTTCTGTACCCACCCTACCATGACAATGACTGCGAGTTGTTGCATTGTCCCTTGATCAATCCTTTACTAAGATTTACCACATTTTGTAAGATCCTGGCACGGATACTCGACAGACCATTTTTATGATTTTAAAGATTCATTTCAATTCAAAACGATTCATATTTTAATATAAGGCGAGACTTCAATTTCAACATTCATTACGTTGCAGTTGTAGAAACACAACAATTTACTTAGGTTCTAATTTGTGGGTAATATTTCCATAATCCTAATTAGTATATAAGTTAAGTTATAAATTCATTATGTAAAAGCATGAAAAACATTAGGGTATAGATAGAAAGGCCGACCCTAAGTTTTGTTGCCTTCTGCTGCTGAGAGCTGGACAGGAGCAGAACAGATGTTCCACTGTCTCCTCCTCTTCCGCGTCTCGGCAGCTGCGACAGAAATCATTATGTGGGGCACGCAGCCTGTTAGCGTGGGTGCCTATTCGCCAATATCCTGTGAAGGAACGTTTGACTGCGCTGCATCTTTGCATGCCTAGTTTGTAGAGCTCGGATGTGCGCTTCCAATCTATGGTCGGCCATATTAGCCGAGTTGTGCAACATCGTGGCACTATTTGCCACATATCGTCAGTTAGTTGCTTGTATTGCTCTTTTATGATAAGCTGACAGGTGGCCATTGGCATACATATCCTCCTTATCTTGGAGAAGGGGGGTTGTAGTGCCAGATCTGGCCAACGCGTCCGCTATACAGTTGCCCTCAATGTCTCGGTTGCCCGGGAACCATATAAGGCAAATAGCAAATTGTTGAGCCATCTCGTGAAGAGATTTGCGACAGTCTGCCACGGTGGCCGAGGTCGAGCAAATCGCATTTAGTGATTTGGTCGCAGCTTGGCTGTCACTATCAATGTTTGGCTGGGTTGCCATAACGGTAACAGCTTGAAGGTTGTTCAGAGCCTCTCTGATTGCTGTAACTTCCGCTTGGAAGACGCTACAGTGATCTGGGAGCCTGAAGGAGTGCCTTATGTTTAGCTATTCAAAGTAGATTCCTCCTCCGACCTTGTCGTCCAGCTTCGATCCTTCCGTGAAGATGTTTATGGCCCCATCTGCGCCTGGGAGTCCCTCGAGCCAGTCGTCTCTGTGAGGGATGATTGTGTTGAAGGGAGTATCTCCTGGAACTTGATAGTCCGTTCTTGCTGGGACAATGTTGTAATTCAGTATGGATGAGTGACCTATGTATGTGCTGCGGTGCCCATTGGTAAGAGTCTCTAAGACGTATTGCATCCATTTCTGTCCGCTCTTTTCCTGCAAGGTCAAGGCTCTGGAGGCATAAAATGGCGTTTAGCACATCATTTGGGGTGGGGCGAAGAGCTCCACCGATGCAAAAGACGGCAGTTCGCTGAACTGTTTGGTGATTATCCTTTTTGATAGAGCAGGCCGCCACACTGTGACTCCGTAGAGTAGTATAGGTCTGACTATTGTTGTTTATTGTTTAGATGTTATAGTTCAACTATGATCAGTTAAACTGTGTAGAAAGAAGAATATAAAAATCATAAATTATCTGCTACTGGCAAGCAGTGTTGCCATTTTAGCCTATTTAAGGCTAGATCTAGCTTATTTGAAAACGGAAAAGCTTGAAAAATTATGAAAATGCTTATAGCCTTAAATCTAGCCTTTTTTAATTTCACTTTGTTTGCCTTTTAATATCCTACATATATTTTTAGGCAAATCGAACAAAAAGTATATTTATCATGATATTTTAGAATTCATTTATGGTATTTTTTCGTTGAAAAGTTTCGGTCACTACTACACAGAAACTTGGCGATCGTGTGAAATGTGTAAATTGTGTAAAATTGAGGTGCAAGGATTTTTATAAAGGAGCTTATTATCCAACTCAGAGAAAGGTAAGCTTCAATAGGATTTGATATTAAAAATAAATAATAACTTTTGTTTAATTTCAGACTTCCAGATAATTTTGAGACATTGGAAAAACTGCAAGTTTTTGCAGCAGAAAATGTACTCGAACATAATAAAAATCCTAATGATCTCATTTCCATATTGGAACACTTCAACTACAGCAATAAAGATGGAATTCTTGCCCAATATGGCAACATTCACTTAGTCCCTTGGCAAAGTCAGAAGTACTGACTTATAAAGATGCTGGCAAAAACAAACCTTTTGAAGAAATCGCTTTATTTGCCATTGAAATTTTAAGTCTACCGTGGTCAAATGCTGGCATTGAACGTGTAATCAGTCAAATAAATATTGTTAAGACCAAGCTTAGGAACAAAATGACTGTTAAATCCTTAAACTCAATATTAAATATAAGGTTTGTTTTAGTAATATTTAATTGTTTGATGAATACGACTATAATTCTTTTGAATTTTACAGATATGGATTGCGCCGTCATGGCAAATGTTGCCACAACTACCAATTACCGGAGAAATATTTAAATTTAATACGTTCCAGCGATAAATATACCGATTCGAGTAATAGCGAGTTGGATAAAATAATAACACAATTAGAAATGTGTATATCTATGTGTTTTTTTTTATTTTTAGCCTATTTTTTTGGCCTGTTTTTTTACAATTTTTAGCTTGCTCTAGCTTGTGTTTTTGTGAAATCTAGCTTATTTTGACGCTCAAAATCTGGCAACACTGCCCCATACTCGCATTCCCAGATTTCGAAAACATTTTCACGGTAACAACCGATGCAAGTAACATTGCATTAGGAGCGGTGTTGTCACAAGACCACAAACCCATTTGCTACGCAAGTAGAACTCTCAATGAACACGAAATCAATTATTCAGCAATAGAAAAGGAATTACTAGCTATAGTTTGGGCAACTAAGTATTTCAGATCATACCTGTTTGGTAGAACGTTTGAAATATTAAGTGATCATAAACCCTTGGTATGGTTAAATAACCTCAAGGAACCAAATATGAAACTGCAACGATGGAAGATCAAATTAAATGAATTTGACTTCAAAATAAAATATTTACCAGGAAAGGAAAACCATGTAGCCGATGCGCTATCAAGAGTAAAGATTAACGAAAACCTACTGGGGGAATCCATTAATAGTGATTGTGCAACGGTCCATAGCGCACAAGAAGATAATACAAATTATATTCCACTTACAGAGCGACCAATCAATTACTATAATAGGCAAATAGAACTAATTAAAGGTAATGAGGATAAAGTAGAAACATCCCACTATTTCCACAAGATACTGATAAAAATCACATATATTGAAATGACAGAGACATTAGCAAAAGATATAATAAAGAAATATGTGTGTACCAAAAAGAGTGCATTATATTTCCACAATGAAAGGGCACAAAGGGCATTCCTGGAGATAATCAGTCCCAATCACTTGCCTAAACTGATTAAGTCCAGTACTAAACTCATAAATATTCCGAACTACTCGAATTCAAGGAACAAATATTGAAGAATCATAAAGAGCTACTTCACCCAGGTATTGAAAAGACCACTAATTGGTTTAAAGGAAAATTCTACTACCCCGATTATCAAAAGTTAATCCAAAATATCATCAATGAATGTCCTACGTGCAACGTTGCTAGAACAGAGCATCGTAACACCAAACTAACCTTCGAAATCACCCCTGAAATACAAAACATCAGAGAAAAGTATGTCATGGATTTCTATTTGGTAGGCAATCAACAATTCCTATCATGCATTGATGTATATTCTAAATTCGCTACCCTTGTAGAAGTTAAAAGTCGTGACTGGTTAGAAACCAAGAGAGCCATCATAAAAGTTTTTAACGAAATGGGCAAGCCACAGGGAATTAAAGCCGACAAAGATTCAGCCTTTATGTGCGCAGCATTGCAAGCATGGCTGAATGCGGAAAATGTGAAAATCGAAATCACTACCAGTAAAAACGGAGTTTCTGATGTAGAACGTCTACATAAAACGATCAATGAAAAATTAAGAATTATTTCAAGCGAGGATAACATAGAGAACAGGCTCACAAAATTCGAATTAATTCTATACACTTATAACCATAAACGGTTCATAATACTACAAAAAGATCCCCAGCTGATATCTTCCTTTACGCCGGACCACCAGATTATAACACCCAACCAAATAAGGTTAGAAAGATCAATCATTTGAATAACGATAGAATCGACTTTGAAGTAGACACACGCTACAAGAGTGCACCCCTAGTTAAAACAAAAACAACCAATCCGTTCAAAAGAACAGGGGAAATTCGGCAGGTAGACGAAAAGCACTTTGAAGAGAAAAATAGAGGGAGGAAAATCACCCACTATAAAACAAAATTCAAAAGAAAGAAAAAATCGAATAAAAGTAAATATGATAATTGCAGAGTACCCGAAGATAGTACTGGGAATCTGGAGCTACAACATGATTAAGATTATGATCTTACTAATGTTCACCGTCCTACAGTCTACCAGACAGAATATAGAGATAGATCCCATCAACTCAAGGAATGGATATCTCATATTCAAAACAGATACCATTAATATACCCATTAATTATGAATATCATTATTTAACAATTAATATAACAAGAACAGATGAAATATATCAGAGTTTACTAGACCAGGCAACCCAATTTAATAACGTAATCCAAGTTCAATATTTAGTCGAAAAATTGCAACGTGAATTCAACGGCATAAAAATAGCCAAAAGAAACAAAAGTGGCCTTATAAATGCAGTAGGCACAATCTATAAATATCTATTTGGAACGTTAGATCAAGATGATAAAGTCGAACTAGAAGGGAAAATAGAAAATCTGGCTAGCCACAGTGTTCAAGCTAACGAATTAAACTTAATAATTCAAGCAGTAAATTCTGGCATAGAAGTTGCCAATAAATTAAACAAGGATAATGATAGAAATAAGCAATTAGAAATACTAATATTTAACCTTCAACATTTTACTGAGTACATAGAGGATATTGAATTAGGCATGCAGCTAACAAGATTAGGGATTTTAATCCAAAATTATTAAAGCAGGATTACCTGAAACACATCGATTCAGAGAAATTATTAAATATCAAAACATCTACCTGGTTGAAATCAGACACTAACGAAATACTAATAATTTCCAACATCCCACGAGAGATCAGAAATATTCCTATACTTAAAATTGTCCCATATCCAGATAAAGACAACATTCTCACTGACCTATCGCAAAAGAATTATTACGTTCTAAAAAACGAGGTATATGAGAAAGAATCAAAACGAAAAATAAATGACGAATGTATATCAGGAATAGTCAAACAAATAGCAACAAAATGTCCATACACCAAAGCACACCAAAACTTTCAAATAAGTTTCATAGAACCCAATATATTGTTAACTTGGAAATTACCAAAAACCATATTAAACCAAGATTGCCTAAACCAAGAAATAAAAGTAGAAGGCAACGCATTAATAACGAGGGGGAACGTTGTGAGTTGCTGCTGCGACCGCAACTCTACATTTATACCCGATACATAGTCAGTATGGCTACATTAAACGACATAGAGTGCGTGCGAGAGAGACAGAAAATCATTCAGAACGTGTCGACGGGCGCTGCGTAGCCACTGCAAATTGATTTGTTACTTTTGGCTATAATAATAATCCGATCTTATTCGGATTCGGCAAGATTCGGCAATCTGGTAGATATGGCCATTCTCTATGATTGTGCGTTTTTAATTTTCTCCTATCTTCAAAATTGTGGTTGCCACAGATTTTCGTTGTTTATGGCTGCGGAAGGGGGTGGGGCGAAATTTTTGAAACACACTTGTAGCAGTGAGCTATCAACAGTGAGTTCTGCAGTGAAAAATTACAAATAGTTTTGTAGCAGTGAGAGCTCGACAGTCAGGTCTAATAGTCTCTGAGATCTGTGGATGATCCAGATTTTCGTCCTTTGCGGGGGCGGAAGGGGGTGAGGCGAAATTTTAATAACAACTCGTCAAGGTCCGATATCACAGGAGTGTGGATACCAAATTTGGTTGCTCTAGCTTTTATAGTCTCTGAGATCTAGGAACTCAAATTTAGCAATAGGCAAAGCCGGCTATGATACGTGTGTGTTAGAGAGAGACAGGGCGAGAAAAAATGAAATTGTTTTCTTCATTCTGGCTATAATAATGATACGATCTGATTCAGATTCTGCAGTCTAGAAGATATGGTCATTCTCTACGATTCTGCGTTTTTGGTTTTCTCGTATCTTTAAAATTGTGGATGCCACAGACTTTCGTCCTTTGGGGGGCGGAAGTGGGCGGGGCGATGTTTTGAAATACACTTGTAACAGTGACATATCACAGAAGGCTGGATACAAAATGTCGTTGCTCTAGCTCTTATAGTCTTTGAGCACTAGGCGCTGATAGGGACGGACAGACGGACGGACGGACGGACGGACAGACAGACATGGCTCAATCGACTCGGCTATTGATGCTGATCAAGAATATATATACTTTATGGGGTCGGAAACGCTTTCTTCTGGACGTTACACACATCCACTTTTACCACAAATCTAATATACCCCAATACTCATTTTGAGTATCGGGTATAAAAATACATAATTGCAGTGTACAATTAAATGAATTCTTAATATTTAACTCAATACCAGAATTTGCACAAAGCATATACATCAACAATAACGTAACAAAAATTAAACCATTGTCTTATTTGCAAACCAAAGAAATCGTAATAGAAAATACGCGATTAAATAATGTATTACATGTAAGCTCAATACTGCTATTTGTCATAATCATAATAGTATTAAGCTACAAATTGTTTAATCTAAGTAAAAGCAATAAGCCCAAACCCGACTCACACATAGAAACATCTCTAGACGAAGACGGGGAATCCCCAGCGTGCACAGTTTCAAATGCACCTGAACTATATCCAAGGATAATCGCCTGAGGACAGGCTTAAATCTAACGATGGGGGAGTGACATATCTATAGTCCATGCTCCGCATACCCTTATCTATGTCTGTTACCCTGCACCCACATACTATAAACAATCCAACACCCTCAGCTTCGAATCCCATAAACAATCCCACACCCGAAGGGGACCACTCGTAGCCGATAGCCGGCAATGTAAACAAACACCCTAAGCTAGGAGTCGAACCTAAAACAATAGATGCCGCGTATCCAGCCGCACTAGAATCACGCCACCCTCCAGAGATCAATTACTAATCGATTCTCAAGAACCACGCCATCCTAGCTCACCAATCAGAATTGGGCACAAAACCAAGGAGGCCACATCCACCCCAAGTAATGCAACACCGATCAAAAGCCGCCTTCCCACACATCGATCGAGTCACGTACTCCATCACCGAAGCCGAAGCCGAAGCCGAAGCCAACGCCCCGAATCCCAATCCGAGCATCGTAATATAAATAGTCTACATCTAAGGAGGCAGATCAGTTCTGTTCAAGACAAACGTCAATCGCGACACCGTCGGAGAATTCACCCAAGTTAATTCCGTTTAAGACATCTGACCTTAGTCATCGTCGGGGAAACTAACTAACAATTGTACGCTAAGTTTAAGTAAATAAATAAATCTTTTTTTTAAAACTTAAACTTGAGTGTCGCATATTTAACTATATATATCTAGATATAAAAGAATATGCCACTTTAAAACAATGCGTAAGTATATGTAAGTAAATATGTGCCGTACGTATGGAATCGTGTGTTGTTTTATGGACAATATAATTAGTAAAACAAAAGGGGAGACGCAGTGCCCCGTGTTAGTTTATATGTGTATGTATATTTAAAATCAAAAGAAACGATGAGCCATTATTCATGCACGGAATAAACCAGGCGACTGCAAGAATATGTGCTTACACATATGTATGTACGTTTGTATGCATGTGTATATGTCAGACACGAAAGCTCAGCTGGTGGCTGGGAGAGGTAGGAATATTAGTTACAGACAGATATACATACATATGTATGTATTTGAATGTAAGCACTGGATCGGAGGCGGAATGCAGGAGCTAGCTCGGATCAAATTAAACCTTTGGAAAAGTAGGAGGCCACAAGCATTGGCAGAACGAAGTATGGTTTAATTTTGGAGCTAGACCGGTAAGTACATATGTACATGTACATATGCCGATGTGTACATATGTGTATACGGGGGCTGGCGTATTAGTCGGCGGATAAAATTAAAATAAAATTATTTTAAATTCACTGCGGCACAACTGGTTGCATCGACAACGGAACTATAAGCACGACCGTTTTTATTCAGAATGTGGATGTTTAGGAGCACTCGAAGAAGCGGAGAACGCCCGGAATTGCCAATAATATGGCGCCGTCGATAGAACGGTGGAAGAAAAGAAGCGGCACGTATGTATTTATGGATATGTCCAGCCGACAGGGACCAGGAGGAGAGGAGCCACTGGAGATTTGCAGATGGGGAATCCGTACTTATCTTGGAGATTGGGAATTATCCGCCGGTGCTTGCTGGGGTGGACTTCTCCTTTGTTCAGGTGAAGATCCGGCTCGAAGGACCAATGTTTGTAGTGGGGCGGATCGAAGCTCAATTCTCCAATGACGCAATTGATGATCCAGTGAAAAACTCCTAGTAGCCGTCGCGCACGAAATGAAAAGCCGGGGTGTTTCGTGGTATATATATATTTAGGTGTGTGTATTTGTTTGGGGGGGTCGCGCGGTAGATCGGCCGTTTGAAGCGGGGGTGAAATCGTAACTAACTAACTCTATGCCTTATGATGCTTTTGCTGCCGTGAGCGCCGTGTGGATCGTGGATTGTGGATCGTGGAGATCTTCCGAGCGCCCTGCTGGCCTGAACAGGCGGTTAAGCTGGCTTTTAGGTGCGTAACCACGTATGACAGAAGTCTACTTTGGATATTATTAGAGACTTGGTGATTTGTACAAGTGATGAGGTGTGGCAGTTGTATTTTAAGGACGAGAGGTGTTTGATAATGCCCAGTGGCTTGGCAAGGTCTATTTTGAGTTTATTAATATGAGAATTCCACTTGAATCTGGAGTTGAGTGTGAGGCCTAGTAGCCTGAGTGAGCTGTTTTGTTGGATGGTTGTGTTGCCAGTAAGAAATTTTGGTTTGCAGTTATGTTCGCGACATATGTGTAGCAGTTGGCTTTTGTCTTTGGTGAGGACTGCTCCTGACTGAATGCACCAGTTGTTTTTCGTTGAGGATTGTTTGGATGTCGGTTGTGGGGCTTTTTCCTTTGCTGTGTTGTGTGATAAGGAGGAAGTCGTCGACGTATGCACTGAATTTGATCTGCTCGTGAAGGGATAAGATTTCGGTGAGTGGGTTGTACGCTATCAGAAAAAGGATAACTGAGATGGAAGAGCCACTTTTTACGAAGATTTTCCTGTTTGACATGAAGTTTATGACGTATTGTATCATGCGTGGGCCTACTTTCCATTTTTTTAGTTGTTGGATGATAGAGTGGATACCTATTTTGTTGAAAGCTTGGTAAAGTCAAGGGAGATTAAGGTTAGATGTTTTTTTAGGGCAATGGCTCTGGTGGCTAGGTGGTCTACGTAGAGTAGACTATATAGTACCGATTTGCCTCTTTTAAAACCTAGTTGGCTGTTGTGGATTAGTTTGTTATTCAAAACAAAACACCATAACCTTTTTGTCACTATCATATCGAGCGTTTTGGCTAGGCATGAATTAAGTGATATGGGTCTGTAGGATTTTGTCTGTTAGTGGTTTTTGTGATTTTAGAATCGGGGCTGAGTTTGAGAGATTGTGGGATGTATGAGTCGAGTATTTTGTTAAAGATGCGGTCAAGACCGGGGGTGTTTCCTTTCAGGGAGTACAGTGCTGATGAGAATTCTAAAAGAGTAATATCCTTTTCGATTTCTAGTGCTGATGGGGTTGGAGTATAGTTAATAAGGGAGTCTATGTGGCATTTTTTCGTACGGAATGTTGGGGAGAAATTACGATCGTGAGCTTCTTTTGACCACGTGTGGGCGAAGGAGTTGGCTATTTCGGTTTGGTTGGTTGTGTTTGATTGGGTGTGGGGGTTATAGATATTGTGTATATTTTTAACAGGGTAGAGTCCGCATAGTCGTCTGATGTTAGACCATGTTGTGGATGCTTCTGAGTTAGGGTGAATTTGGGTTGTGAACTCAAGGATCGATTCCCGTTTGGCTTCCCTGATTGCTCTTTTAAATTTGGCATGTGCTTTTTTGTATTCTATGTTGGTGGTGTTGTTTATTTCTCGTTTGAGTTTATTCCATTTAGTGACTTTTTCTCTTTTAAGGACTGTTAGCTCTTTGTTCCACCAGGGAACGGTACGGGGGAGGGAATAAGTGGTTGTTTTGAGGGATGGAGAGATGGGCGCTTTGGATTATAATTTTTTTAATTAGTGCGTTTTTTTCCTGTTAACGTTGTCGCTTGTTTGAGTAGTGGAGTTGAATTTATGGGTGTGTTTTGGTAAAGATCCCAGTCGGCACTTTTTAGTTTGAAGGACGGTTTTGAGGTAAATTTTGGGAGGGATGGGTTGTTGTGAAGAGATATTAGTATGGGGAAGTGGTCGCTACGATGGAGGTCGTCTATTACTTCCCAGAGGAGCTCTGGAGCAATAGTTGCTGATGCTAGGGAGAGATCAATGTGGGTGAATGTTTTATGTGTTGAGAAGTGCGTGGGGGATTTGTCGTTTAAGAGATTGTAATTGGAATGGTCTAGGAAAGAGGCTAAGGTTTTCCCTCTTAGGTGGCCTTAGGTGAGCCCCAGTAGGGGTGCCAGCTGTTAAAGAGTGGGTTCGTTTTTGGTTAGGGTTAGGACGTTATGTAGGTTGCGGGCGTTGAAGGGTTTGTTTGGGCAGATGTAGGAGGATATGATGTTGACTTTGGATTTGATGTTGACACCTACTGTGTTAAAGTCGGAGTTGAGAGGGATTTGGGTGTAGCATATGGAGATGTGTATGAGGATGGCTGTGCCTTTAAATGCGTTAATGTGGTTATTGCTGCAGTATAGTGAATAGTTTGTTGGGATAGGGAGAGAGTTGGGGTTGGATATGTGGGTTTCTTGTAGGGCTACAATTAGGGGGTTGTATAATTTCATAAGACTTTGTAATTCTATGTAGTTGTTTTTTGTAGCCGTGTATGTTCTATTGGATTATTTTAAAGTGCATCTTTAGCCTTGAGTGGCTTGGTGACTAGGTTAAGTTTATCCTTATCTTTAGTTTGGCTACGGAGCTTGCGGTCAGTATCTGGGATAATTTTGGTGTTTTTTGGTTTTCGTAATTTCCTCGAAGTCTGTGTTTATAGCCATTTCTTCTTGGGTTGGTTGCTGGGTTGGTTTGGTTAGGTGTGTGTTTGAGTCTGAGATGTCTGCGTAGTTAGTAATTGGCCTTTTTTTGCTGTGTGTTCTGAGTATTGTGTGATGATGAAGGAAGATTGGGGATCGATACTACTACGGTTTGTGGTTTTGGTTGTTGATGATATGCAGCTATCTCGGCGTATGGTTTTTTTGTATTCAATTACTTTTATTCTGCTTTAATACTAGTACTTATATTAGGTTAGCAACTATTTGTGAGGGTCTGGGTCTGTGGTTTGTTGGTGGGGTAATGGGGCGTAGCTATGCGGTACGGCCGCAAAGCATTGCTTCGCACAGCCGTTCCTCCTTACTCCTCCGACACTTTCCTTTCCCTCTCTGCTCTCCGTAGTTCCCGCTTTATAGTGGCGGCGAACCTAGTGGTGGCATCCTACGCCTTGAGATTCGCTACCATGAGTGGCACGATCCCTTCGACGCTAATGCTGGTGGCTAGCTCATCCTCTAGCTGGCGCCTCTCGTACTCGAAACGGTGGCATTCAAAGAAGACGTGGTGAGCGTCCTCCACGATACCTCGACCGCAAGATGGGCACCAGTCCTCCGTTTCGTGTCCAAACCGCTTCAGGTACGATCTGAAGCATCCGTGACCGCTCAGCATCTGAGTGAGGTGGAAGTCCACCTGTCCGTGCTTCCTCTCCAACCACAGCTTGATATCCGGAATAAGCCGGTGGGTCCAGCGTCCTTTAGTCGAGGAATCCCACTTCATCTGCCACCTCCTGACGGTCTCGTGCCTGGGTGATTCTCTCTCGGCTCCCGTGGGAGGATTGTGGGTGTCCCTGCGAGATAGCTCGTACACCTCGGCCCTTTCCCTCGCTTGCTCTGCTATTGGGACTAGTCCCGCGATGACCAGTGATGCGTCGTCGGATATGGTTCTAAACGCGCAGGCGATCCTGATGGCACATAAGCGGTGCGTTGCTTCGACTCCTCGCATATAGCTCGGCACCTTCGTCGCTTTGGACCACACTGCGGCAGCATACAGGAGCTGAGAGGAGACGACGCTGGTGATCAGCTTCCTCCTTGCTTGCTTTGGCCCCTGGTGTTGAGCAGGATTCGCGAGAGTGCTCGGCAAGTCTGTGCGGCCTTTGTGTTGGCGTACTCCAAATGCACTCTAAATGAAAGCCTAGTGTCCAGCATAACTCCTAGGTATTTAAGCGCCCTTTGCGATGTAATGTCGTGTCCGCCGACCGACACTCGAGCTGTCTCCACCTTCTTCCTACTGCTGATCAGAACAGCCTCGGTCTTGTGGGCCGCCAGCTGTAATCCCGCTATGGCGAGCCACGTCTCCACGGCACGGATTGCCCCGTTTGCAGCTGCTTCAACTGCTGCAAGGTCCTTTGGCCACCACTACGATGGCGACGTCATCGGCAAACCCCACGACCGTCGTGCCCTCGGGAAGGTTCAGTCGCAGAACTCCATTATACATCGTATTCCACAGGAGCGGCCCCAGCACCGACCCCTGCGGGACTCCAGCAGTTACTCTATATGATCTTGTCCCTTCGCTCGTCTCGTACAGCAGCACCCTCTCGCTGAGGTAGCTGTCCACTATTCTCAGGAGGTATTCCGGGATCCGTAGCTTCCGTAGGGCTTCCATCGTTTTACCCCAGTCCGCAGAGTTGAACGCGTTTTTTATATCGAGGGTAACCAACAGGCAGTACTGCTTCTGGCCCGCTCTCCAGCGAGTCCCACTGATCGCATTCTCCGCTATGTTGGTGACTATGCCAATGGCATCCAGGGTTGATCTGCCTTTCCGGAAGCCATACTGGTTAGGCGACAAGCCGCCGGCATCTTCAATGGCACGGCTGAGCCTACGTGCAATGAGCTTTTCGCATACCTTCCCCGCGTTGTCTAGGAGACAAATTGGTCTGTACGAGGAAGGCTCGCCTGGTGGTTTCCCTGGCTTGTTGAGCAGCAATAGCTTTTGAATCTTCCACCTATCGGGGAAGATACCTTCTAGCAGACACTTGTTGAAAACCTCGGCGAAGGCTGTAGTGCTAATGCCAGTTTTAAAGCCCTATTTGGGATTGCATCCGGGCCTGGGGCTTTTTTGCTGGGCAGGCTCCTACCGGCTTCCAGGATCTCTGCTTCCGTGATCCTTTCGATGCCTGTGATCGGTGCGTCGCTTTCTAGGGGGCCTGGGCGCCTCTGTTGCGCGCTTGGGAACAGGGTGTGCACTATGTCCTCGAGGGTGCTGGGGTCCGTTGGCGCCTTGCTCCCGGCACTGAGCCGCTTCATAACGATTTTGTAAGCCCTGCCCCAGGGGTCTTGTTCCGCTGTGTCGCAGAGCTGGAGAAAGCATTCCCGCTTGCTGCTCCGAATTGCATGCTTCAGTGCCTTCCTGGCGGTCCTATACTCCTCATGCGATGTGTCGAACCGAGTCGTGCGTCGCGCTCTCTGCATAGCTCTTCTGGCCCTTAGACACGTTGTCCGGAGTCTGTCGATGTCGGCGTTCCACCAGACGATTGGCTCGTGGTGCCGCATGAATGGCTTTCGCTGCCTCATGCTCCTGTCGCAGGCCTCCTCCATTCGCAAGGCGAGCTGGTTAGCCGAATCGTTGGCGCTTGTGTCGCCGAGGGCCTCCCGTCTCGAGGCTTCTGGCGAGAGCGCTGGTGTTGAGTGTGTCCACGATGTAGGCTTTGCTCCTCGTGTTTGACCTGCTGGGTCTGGGGCGTTCGCCAATGGTGCATACTATAGCTTCATGATCGCTTCCGGTGTACACGTTTCCTATTCGCCACCTTGCATTACGCAGCTGCGAAGGGCTCGCGAACGTTAGGTCAATGATTGACCCAGCGCCACCCCTGCAGAAGGTTTGCTGGGAGCCCTCGTTCAGCAGGGCTAGGTCTAGCGATGCAAATGTTTCTAGAAGGATTCGGCCTCTTGCATTGGTGACTTGGCAGCCCCACGTGTGCCCACGCGTTGAAGTCCCCGGCGATTAGGACTGCCCCGCGGTTTCTTGCGTCTTCTGCTAGATCCTCAATGATTCGGGTGAAGGACTCGAGGGGTAGACTGGGACGCTAGGTAGCAACTTTATACCCATAGGTTGCCAGCTCTCGCGCGCACAAATCCGTCTCCTGCCAGCACATTGCTGAGTTTGCAGGGATCGCCTCCACATGCCTACAGGGATGCCTTCCCTGTTCTGTCGGTCGCCCAGGATCAGGTCACCTGATTTGTACGGCTCGCTGAGTATGGCCAGGTCCGATTTGAGCTCTCTCACCGTCTGCAGGAGCAGGTCCTGTGCGGCCCTACAGTGATTCAGATTGAGCTGGATCACTTCCATCCTCTTTCCGGCTACCTCTCCCTAGCTTCGAGAAGGGACACTGCCGGCTTCCCGATTGATGGCCTCTGTCCTCTCGGCCTTTCCCGGCGCAGACGAAGCAGGTTGCCTTGTTTGGACAGTCTGCTATCTTGTGCCCATTGACGCCGCAGCGAATGCAGTACCCAGTTCGGTCCACTGCACTATGGCAGTTTGGCGCAATGTGCCCAATCTCCAAGCACTTGTAGCACCTAGGCTGCGAGTCCTTCTCCTTGATCTTACACACCGTCCATCCCACCTTGACCTTGCCCTTGCCGAGGACCACTTGAGCATCCTTGCTCGGCAGTCCAATTACGGCAGTCTGGGTGTCCCGGTATGATGGGCGTAGGCTTCTCACATTCACCGAGTTGGCTTCGATGGCAAATTGTTCCGCTAAGGCCTTGACAAGGTCCTCCGTGGTTACTAGCGGGTCCAGGTCGCTGATCGCTAGCACCCTCGTCCTCGTGTCTTCGGAAAGGGCTCGTACCTCCGCTACTCCATCCAGTACCGATTCGAGGCTCTCCTTAATCTTTGTTGCGCTTTCTTTATCGCCTCTGTTCAGCTCAAGGAGCAGGTTACCATTTGCGGTACGGCGGACCTTGTTGACGCTCGTACTCAGGTCCTGAAGCTGGCCGTCTTCTCTCCGGGTAACCAGAGCCAGCACCTCGCTGTAGGTTTTTCCTTTCGCCTCGACGACCACGGCGTCCGGGCGGTGAGATTTCCAAGCCGGCTTCTTAGCTGCCCTCGTCTTCTTGGCCACCACCCTCCATCCGCTGTCCGGAATCTCGGGGCTCTTGGTCTGGCTCGTAACGCTGGGCGTCGCCACGTCTTCTTGTGGCGGCAACGGGGCTTTCACCTGCGGCCTCCGGGTTGCGTTGGCGCTTTTTGGCTGCCTTGGGCGCGTGGGGGGAGGGGGGCGGACCCAGCTCCACCAGTGGCTGGCTTAGCCTACGCCACGGCTCCGTTTGCGCCGCGGCATCCTTTTTCCAGACAGTCGTCGTCTGCTGCTCTTTGTCCATGCTCATGCTCTTAGTGCTCTGTGAGCATTTTGAGCACAGGACTGCAGCGTTGAGGCCTTCCTGCCTGGCGCTTCTGATGCTTGGCTTGCTTCGTTGATGCTCGTGTGAAGCACCTTCATTCGCACGAACATGTTTCTCGTCGCCATGTTAATGTGGCGCGTGTTCTTATCCATCATTCTGCTATGGACTTCATCCAAGATATTTCCCAGTTCTTGGAGGTTTTCGAGGCAGGTTGCCACCTGACAGGCCTTACTTTTCTTAGGCGGCGTTTTTCTCTGCAAACTCTCTGGGCTGGCTGAGTCCCGTACCCTCTTGGGGGTCTCCCGGGCGTCCGGGTCCAGGCTCTGTGACTCGGCTCCTGGAGCTGACGCAGCTGCCGGCGATCGGGCGAGCTTGCTGCCCTTCATGAAAGCCAGGTTTTCGTCCTCCTCCATTCCTCTTGCTCGATGTTCCAGTTAATTCTGGGGTCGAATTTAAATTCAAATTTCAAATTTCGGTTGGCGCGTAACTCTGCTCCGGCACTCCGGCAGCCCTGTTCCGTTCGAGGCTGTCCGGCAACACCGTCCGAGTTGCCACCCTGCGCGATCACCTGACTGGCAGCTCCGTGATCAGCTGCTGAGTGGGAGGCTCCCGGCGAGAACCGTAAACAGAAAAAGAAAGAAAAGTTTGAGTGAGAAAATTGTTTTGCTTCAACTCCACCAACAATGTGTATAGCGGAAGGCGCCAAACAAGAGTTCACCCCTCTCCCCCTCCTGCACGGAGCGCACTGGATATGCCCCTGCAACCGAACGGGTTGTCGGCGAGGGCGGATTTCATACGCAGTACGTACCGGTGCTTCAGTGACCTGCTCTTAACAGCTTTCCTTTCAGTTGCCAGGCGTGGCGCGGATTTTTCCGGAAAACTTGGAGCTCGTGATGAGCACAACCGCACTTGGAAAACGCTCAAACTCTCTGACATCTCGGCGTATGGTGTGGATTGCTGTGTGTTGCGTTGAAAATATATTTTTTTTGCAGTTATGAAGTCCACTTTCTCGGATGATTTGATTATGGCTATTTCTTTTTGCTTGAGAATTTCAGCGCATTTGGGGTCTGTGGTTATTTTGGATGTTGGTGTTGTGTTTGCAGTTGCTGCAGAATTTAGGCTTGGAGCATAGATCGTCGTCAGCGTGGTGCACGTCAGAGCAGTTTTTGCAGATTTTGGTGGTTGTGCAGCATTTAGTTGGGTGACCAAATTTCTGGCAATTATTGCATTTGAGGAGGCGTGGTTTTTGGGGGCGAACGTTTACTCGTTCGTATCCTATCATAATATGCTGGAGCAGTGTTGGTGTGTCGAATGTGAAGATGATAAGTCCGGTTTCTTAAAGCAAGTCGTCTTTGACTTTGAGAATTTTGATTGCGTCGATGACCTCTTGTGTTTTAGGTTCGTTTTTGATGACTTCTATATCGATGTTGCGCAAATCGTTGGAGTAGATGACACCTTTGGAGGAGTAAAGGGTTTTGTGTTCTGATGCTTTTTACAGGAAAATCGTGGAATTTTACGATTTTCAGGAGCTTTGTTGCCTGGGTTGTTCCTTTTTGTTTTCATAAGCAGAGATCCGTCTCTGATTTTCTTGACTGAGTCTACTTCACCACCACATTGAAAGTCAATGACTTGTTTGATAATGAAGGGGGGCACGTTTTCAAAGGTTTTATTCTATTTTCTGCTTATTGTTATATATTTCGGTTCGAGAAACGATGATTTGCCCCACGGTGCGTGGAATTTGGGGTCTGGTGGTCGCGACATTTCAGGTAGGCTAGGGCTAGCGCCCGCTGCTCTTGATGTTGTAACTGTTCGCTAGGTATGTTTGTTTTGGGTTTTTTTTGGAATTTGCTTTGTGCACTTAATTGTTTTTGTGTTATGTTTTGTGTGTTGGATTTCGGAGCGTTCGCTGCTGCTTAGATTTGGCACGTCTTTACTTGACGGAGTATAGACTGACACTGATCTAAATATTATATTGTTAGATCTAATCAATCAACGATATTTATCATATTTATGCATACCACGTTAGAACATGAAGGTCCACAAATGCCAACACTGCGATACAATTTCTGTCCAGGTGGAATTAAATGAGTGTCGGATATAGAAATGCCACTGATCATTATGCCGGCATCGTTTGGTCGCAGAAACCGGAATGATCTACAGCTAAAATTACTGCTTATACATATTATTCTTCTTTGTTGACCGTACTACATACATTTTTTTCCGTTAGGATTGTCATAATGTAAGTTTAACAAAAAGATTTATGGACATTATTCTAAATCATACGAAATACTAAATAATGTTTTCATGAATATGGAAACAAAATATTAACATTAATTTTAATAAATAAATCGGTATGTTTATGCTTTCAATTTTTTGGATAAATAAATATATGTATTTCAATGTCCAAAACTAGGAACCTAACTACGGCGGGCCCTTTCAGCTCGACTACAAGTAAAAGTTTATTTAATTATTATTAATTCGTAGATGAGGACGATTCGACAAACACATGGTACTTATGATAGGGTTCGCCCCTACAATTCTCCGATTTCTCATAGAACCACCGCCACCCAGCCGCAGAAAAATCAGTCACTTTCAAACAATTTTTCTCATTATGGGGGATTGGCTCTGATAAATGTTATAATGTTGTATAAGGGTATATAATTAATATTATTTTATAAACATAAATAAGTCACGTGTGTCGTAAACCAATTCCTATAAGGATCAGGCTTAACGTCAGATCGGAACGCAGTCTCGAGCCATTGGAACTTATTTCAGCGCTATTGAGGAAAAGGTGATTTAGACAAGTACTAGCTGGCTTAACAAATGTGGTAAAGTTGGGAAAACGTATAATTTCCAATGGCTGCAAATATATATTTTAGTATTTAATTTAAAAAAATATGGAATGACTAACTTACAATTGATATGGAATCGTTAGAAACACGACAAAAAGTCATATGTTTACCAGTTATAAGTTCTTGTTCGACGCGTTTAGTAAAAAGTGGCTCTGACCATGGTAATTGATTTAAATGGGACAGAAATGTGCGATCATGAAACTCAGCAGGATCAGATATAACCAGTTTGTCTGTAAGTCAAAAGTAAAAGTAAGTGATTGCATACTAACACGTCGATACAACTTACTCAACAAAGACTCTTCGAACAAGAGATCCTCGACGGTCATATTTGAGTGATTTTTCCTGGCTTTCGTGGAAGCTCTTTTTGGTATATAATCTAAGAAATTCCGTTGTAAAGGAATAAATTTTCAACGTCCGTCATGTTTAGAGAATAGAACTGGAAAACACCAAACATCTCGAAAAATTCTCGAACTGGCGTCATACTATAACAACCAGCCAACTCAATCTTCGGATAATAAGTAATGAAGGAAAGACACATTTCTTGTTTCGTTGAATAACCTCCAAATGTGGGGCGTTTCCGCTGAATTGTCTCATAAGCACAGTCCGTGATAATGTAGTCTCCAGGCAGTACGACTGTTTCATTGGCTAGTTGATGAACTTGCTGATATCTGTAATCGTAATTATCATCCTCTATAATGCGGCTTAATTCTTTTCCATCCCGAACATGACGAAGGCTCATTTTCCGACCGGCCTGATGCGAATGAATCATTCCAGATATAATTTTAATGCCATGCTTAGGAAACATCTAAATATTATATTGTTAGATCTAATCAATCAACGATATTTATCATATTTATGCATACCACGTTAGAACATGAAGGTCCACAAATGCCAACACTGCGATACAATTTCTGCCCAGGTGGAATTAATTGAGTGTCGGATATAGAAATGCCACTGATCATTATGCCGGCATCGTTTGGTCGCAGATGGTGCGTATAATGTATACGAAACCCGGAATGATCTACGGCTAAAATTACTGCTTATACATATTATTCTTCTTTGTTGACCTTACTACTTACATTTTTTTCCGTTAGGATTGTCATAATGTATTTCTAGCATGTAATACTTCACACCCAATGAGCCTCCCATTGGTATGCCGACATGAGAAGGTAAAAACTGTCCTGTGGATCCACCAGTGGACCAAACTGCAACTGGCGTCGAGCAAGAATCCCAATCCCGTGGTGTCAATAGATTACTGTTGCACACTGTACCAGAACTTCTCACCCAAACGTCCCAAGAAGCCGGATCCGATCCAGGATAGAATTTCGTTTGACATTCAAATAGTGTCATCTGATGAACAATATTTTTATGCTTTAACCTATGAAATAACAAAAAAAACTATTAATCAAAATTAACATTTAGCAAACAAGTTTGTTACCCAGAACGAGACAAGAGGGCTTCAAAACCAATAATATGTTGTTTGTCAGTTAGCTTGGGGAGTCGCACAATTTTACACCAGTATAGAGTGTCCATTGATGGTTCGATAGTTACATTATTTACAATTACGTCCCATTTGTTTGACGCTGAGCTTTCAGCTGTTGCTCCGTATGTGTGAACGCTATGTTTTTGGAACACCGGAGAAAGTAAATGCAATGATTTTTCGCCTCGATTGCGACCATGTCCTTTTAAGCTACCATAAACCGGGTCAGTATCACCAAAAGACCAAATAACTTTAAAAGTATCGCCCTATATGTATTTAAGCAAATGAATATGTATATTATTGTTCTACAATCTATGATCATAAAATACGTACGGTTAATGGCATATCATATGGATCGCATGTGTCTATTTCACGAGAGAATCGAACGTGGGTATGAGTAGCATTTTGATAACCACCGATGACGTGGTAGTTTTGGGTATCATCTTGCACTGGAGCTCCGTTTGGAGAATAAATTGATCCATGACAGTCCTAAAAGATTCGTTAATTGTGACAGAGCCATTAAAGTTGAGTAAACGCGAAGGATAGTATGTAGTTTTATAAAATTATCATTTTCAAATCTTTTACGTACAAAAGGCATTCACTTTTTTAATGTACATACATATACAAATATGTAAAAACTATATGTACTTATCTGTCCCAGAACCTGTATTGGGATCTTTATTCAAACACACGTATGTACCTAAACTGTTTTAATATGAGACTTAATATTTAAATCAATATACAATCAAATTATGAAACTTACTAATGCATTTGCTTGGCCTGTGCGATCATCAACCCACAATAGCACTATGTCTGCTCTTGACATTTGTCCATCTTTTGAGAACCCGAGTCCAATAAAACCACGGGTGTTAACGTTAACTTCAAAGTCAATAGTTTTCTCGTTTAGATTTATCCACCACTGAAGCCAATATAAGCCATTGGAGTCCATCATCACATGACGCTTCCAGTTTTGATGATGCACTGAACCACCACCGTCGACCACATTGTATATTCTCTTATCATTATGATCTGCTTCAGAAAAACATTGACACAACTGTACGTAAAGGATCCAGAATGAAATGAAGACTAGTAACATCATAATAATGTTAAATAATTCTTGTTTCGGATTAGCTGTCCCAAATCATTCAATTTCGTCCGTGAACTCCAATGACAAAATGAATTTCAGTGCTAGATGTGTTGAGAGCGATTACTTTTTTCACTCAGATAATGAATTCGTGAGTGTTCACTCGCAAAAGTATACATTTAATCCTTGTTTATGCAAAACCAACTCACAACTATTAACATACACATACTTATATATGTTTACTTTGCTTTTGGCGCCAATCTTTATAATTATGTGAAAAATGGTCCCTCTTTAAATACTAACATGGAAATCTGCCATGCTCAAATATAAACAAAAAATACCAAACAATTATTTCTGTTTATTACAGTATGACCACTAACCATACAGTATATACATGGTATGTATATGTAAAGAGTATGTACATAGATGTGTCAGTCAGTGCTGCCAACTTTTTTATCAGAAAAAAAAAAAAAAAAAAAAAGCTGTTTCTAACTTTAAGAAAACGAAAAAAAAGCTCAAAATTTTTCAAAAAAAAAAAAAAAAAAAAAAAAGCTTAAATAGAGGTGTTAACAATTTTGTATTAAAGTGATATTTAAGATGTATTTTATATAATTTTCATTAACTCATCCAGCTTTGTGGGGCTAGCTTCTGATTCGCATTCGTACGACCAATCATGATTAGGTAATTATGTGGCACTTCGTAGTCAAAACAGCATTTTAAAAGTCTTCGCAAGCCATACCCGAATATTTAAATAATAGAAGTAAGCCTCACTTCAAAACCTAGTGCTGTCGCTGATATTTGATGATGATATTTGATGATCAATTCAACTTGCATTCAATTTCTGAATATTTTCAACTTTAAGGTAATCCAAAATTTCGCTAATTCCATTTTTCTTAGCGCACTAGATTTTGTTGATGGAAAAAAGTCAACCTGTTTTAAATTTCTAAATTATCTGGTAAACTAGTGGTGGTATTGGCAAATATCGTTAAAATGATATAATATAATAGTGATGAACCGGCCACATTTTCTTACTTTTATGTAACCGGTGGCAACATTAAAAAGCTGAAAAAAGTCAAATACATTTCTAAAATCCAAAATTCCCGCTCCCGCAATTCACAAATTGTGACGATCTGACGGGAAAAAAGCGTAATCGGCAGCACTGGTGCCAGTTCACACAATGAACATGTCGCACATCGAACACAGAAAACTAAATCCCAAAGGTCTTTGGCTCTGGCGTTCGGCTACCGCCGCGTCATCAAGAGCCATCCAGCAGACCAACGCCTTGCATCTGTTAGTATAACAGACATAATATGTACATATGTGATAGTATGCTCTTTTCGTTTTTTAGAGTTCTGGGTTTCTGTTTTCTGTTGTATCCAGAATATTTGAATGTATGGGTGCACACGCATTCTCACTTACTTTGCATGTGTATTATTACATTGCTGGCCGCTAGAACCAAAATTTGAGTTTGGTTTTTGTTTGAGTCTTCAGCTTATTGATGAACTGACCTGACCGAATCAAAATAAATAAAGAATGAGCAGGGTGGGTGGAGTGCGGAAATAAAATAAAAGCTGCTATGTCTTTAATTAATACTACAAAATATAAAATATTAAAATAATATAATTGCACATTTATATCCTTATTTTAGACAGGTTGATTAAAATACACATATTATGTAAACGCCGTCGGTTCTCGACTTCTTTGTTTATCACATATGAAAAAGTGATTTGAACTGAAATAATAACATATTTAAATATACGATCTAAGAAATAAAAAAGATACACTAAAACTAATTTCCGAGAGAGGTGGAGCGCGAGTGAGTCGTATCTGCCGAGTGTGGCGTGGTGATGCTGTATTTGAGAGAGCGAGATCAGAAAGGAATTGCGGAAGGAGAGCAATGTGGCAATGATGTGTCGGCTAATGCCTGAGCTGAGAGAGGCTGACACAAGAATGTGCTCGGCAGTTTGCTCATAGATTTGAAGAAAGAGACAACACCGCGACTCCATGCGCAAAATGCAAGAAGAAGAACAGCCCCTGTCCCTCAGCCTCTGACATCAGAAGTAGGATCGGCTCTGCCACAGGAGCAGCATGAAAGTGTATGGCAAGCTTTATATAAATAAAAGACCTGCTTCATCGACACCGAGTGAAAAATCCATGAGGCTGCCAAAGTTCAATCCAGACGCGGCCGAAGCTGGTGCGCATGGTGCAAAACAGCTGATATGATACTGTCCGGAGCATCCTCTGGAGGGCTGTGCGCTGGTTATGTCGCTCAGCGGAGCATTAGAAGGGAGCGCGTCACAATGGCTTTCGCCAACGCACGAATTGTTCGTGCACCGCTACGATGATGCTGAGACGCCAGCCGTCATCTTGTTGAACATTCTCAACAGACGGCCAAGAACAGGCGAGTGCTTGTCGGTATAATCTAATCTAATATATGAAATTCTCGTGTCACAAGCTTTTTGCTAAAATCCTCCGAAATGGCTCGACAAATTTTCGTGAAATTTTGTGTGCTTATCGGTTAGGAGTGCGCATCGACCAACATCTATTTTTTATCCCGATCAGACCACTCTTCGGGTACCTATGTCCTTTTTTTTGGGAGGTCTTTGTTGCTAAACTCCTCGAAATGGCTCTACCGATTTTCGTAAAATTTTTGTGCTTATCGATTAGGTGTGCGCATTGGCCAACATCTATTTTTGATCACGATCAGACCACTCTTCGGGTACCTATGTCCTTTTTTTTGGAAGGTACCCGACGGAGTGGTCTGATCTACGCTTACCTAATGGTTAATAGCAAATCGCGCCAATCTGAGCCAATAGCACTTAGCGTAAATGTGGCGTCATAAAATTCAAAGAAACATATTAAATTGAATAAACATTTTTTTTACACATATGAAATACCAGTAAGCCGAAACAAAATTCGGTCCTGGGGTTTAAACATTAGAAGCAAAACCAACTAAAAAAAATTTTTAATCGAGAGCAAATAAAATTTCAAGAAAATCGGTCGAGCCATTTTGGAGGTTCAATAACAAACATTGTAACCCGAGAATTTAATATATTTGAGCAATGCCAATAAGACGCAGAGGGGCCAATTCGAGTCGTCAAACGATCAAGTCTAGAACCATGTGAGATATAAGAGTACGAATTTCAGGTGAGCTGGCGCAGTTACGTGAATCACAATCGCAAGAGGCCCGCGATGAACAGAAATCAACAAAGGCAACTAGAACGCGCAGATACATACATAGTCGAACGTCAACAATTTCATCGAGCATTTACATCAAATTTATTTCTTCGACTAGCATTCCAGTATGAGCCTGATGTTAAATATTATGCTCATTCTAAAGTGGTTATTGGTACTTTGGAAAAGGAATGCCCGCATTGTCATGCACTCAAATTTAAAAATGAGCCAGTTGGGATGTGTTGCTCATCAGGAAAAGTACAAATAGCCGAAATTGAACCACGACCCTGAACCATTGCACGGCTTACTTATCGGTACAGATCCAGAGTCTAGCATGTTCCTGAAGTCAATTCGCACATTCAATTCATGTTTCCAAATGACATCATTTGGAGCAACAGAAATAGTTATCGATATTGCTGCAAACGGTCAACAATTTAATTCCACGTTCAAAATCAAAGGCCAAGTTTATCACAAAGTGGGCTCATTGCTGCAAACGAATCTCATACATTTTTACAAATATACTTTATGGGTGGCGAGGACTCCGAACGTGCACTCGCCAATCGCGTGGATGCACGTTGCGACCATCATAATCTCAATTCACATTTTGCCAGGCGTATTGTCAGCGAGCTGGACGCTCTGTTAAAGGAGCACAATGATTTATTGAAATTATTCAAATCACACATGCACAAAGTACAAAGTGACAATCACGCTATTGTCATTAATCCTGATAGAACACCAGCTGGAGGCATATACGTAGATTCAATGCACCTGTTGTTGACGACGTTTCTGGAATCATGGTTGGCGACCGTACAGCTACGCGACAAATTCGAAGAAGAAATAATGATCTTCAGTTTATTAGTGATACCCATCGTTCATATGACGCTCTCCAACATCCACTAATTTTCTGGAAGGACAAGACGGATATTGTGTAAACATTAAACAACGAGATCCGTAGCAAGTAATTTATTCATTATTAAGAATATAGTTAATTTGTTATTAAAGAATAAATCTTCAATTATTATTACAGGAGCCGAAACAAATAGGAACGTTAGTTCGAAGGATTTCTATTCGTATAGGTTGATGATTAGACGCGGCCGAGACAACATCATTTTACGATGTCGTGAGCTTTGCCAACAATTTATGGTCTACATGTATGTGAAGATAGAGAGTAAACGACTACGATTCTTGCGATATAATCAACAGAAGCTGCGTGCGAAAGAATATATTCACAACGCTGACACTGCCTAAATTGGTAATTCTGTTATCTTACCATCATCGTACGTAGGTAGTCCACGTCACATGCAAGAATACATACAGGATGCTATGACTTTCGTGCGTGAAACGACCGTGTCTTTTCATTACTTTTACATGTAATCCAAAATGGCGGGAAATTACATCGTTGCTATTACCAGGACAAAATGCAATACATCGTCATGACATAACAGCACGTGTGTTTAAACAAAAATTAAAGTCTTTAATCAGCTTTATTATAAAATTGCATGTATTTGGCCCCACACGTTGTTGGATCTATTCAGTTGAGTGGCAAAAGCGTGGATTACCTCATGCTCACATTTTAATTTGTTTCTTCGACAAAATACGTGCTGAAGACATCGATAGTTTAATTTCAGCAGAGATTCCAAATCCGTCCACTGATCAATTACTATTTGATATTGTTACTACAAAATGATTCATGGTCCGTGCGGAAATCTGAATCGTTCATCACCTTGCATGGTAGACGGAAAATGTACAAAGCTTTTTCTAAAAGATTTCACAAACGATACGGTCACACATGTTGACGGATATCCAATATATCGTCGAAGAAGTACCGAAAATGGCGGACAATCATTCATTAAAGTTATCAGAAACGCAGACATCGACAATCGTTGGATGGTACCATATTCACCTCTGCTGAGCTAAACATTCAATGCTCATATTAATGTTGAGTCATGCAGTTCGGTGAAAATTATCAAATATATTTGCAAGTATGTGAATAAAGGAAGTGATATGGCTGTATTTAGAATTGAAAATACTAATGTAAATGCTCCTCCGGTGAATCAAAATGATGAAATTACGAATTACCAAATTGGCCGGTATATCAGTTCCATATAGTTATTTTTATTGAACTGAAAAATGTTTCCTAGAAATAATATACATGGCAAAACAACGTTTGCCGGGTCACCTAGTATAATATAAAATTCCTGATCTTAGCTCATATGTCCTTGCCAAATTGTCCTGCATCTTCCCACCATTCAGCTGGGCTATGATTTCCTTCAAGCATGGATATCGCTGCTACTCAGCTACGAGGCAGTTATCTGTTATTCAGTCAAGTCGATGCGAACCTCGGATACCCTGCGTATAGTCTCAGGTGCAGTGACAATCGGATTTCGGGATAAAAAGTCCACATGTGCCATTCGATTTCCCTTGCGGTACTCTACAGAAAAATCAAACGGTGTACTCTTGGCGTTAGTTCTAATTTAGTACGACTTGCTTTCAACGAATTACAATCCGTAAAGATTACAAATTTTCTACCGTGCAGGTAATGTCTGAAATGTTTTACAGCGTTGTACACAGGCAAGGTCTCTAGTTCGTATGAATGATATTTCGATTCTGGGGCCGACGTGCACTTGCTATAATTTTCGACCACTCTAGGCTTGCTGTCTATTTTGTGCATGAGTATGGCACCATAGCCATCTGCATTTGCATCCGTATGCAGCTCAATGGGATATTGTGGATCAAAAATAATAAAAACCGGGTCATGACGACGAGCATCACTAGTCCCCGCTCTTGGGATTTAATACCTACGTCACACGAAGGGGAATGATAGCCTTGAGCGATCACACTACCTGTGCTACACGAAGGAAACCGCAGCCGAGAGAGAGACCCAGATACCCACGCCACACGGAGGGGGGCAGCAGACAGAACAAGAGCAACGAAGAGGGTAATAGTCGGATCTCTCCCCTCCGACCTGTGACGTCGATGTGAGCAAGAACTCTCCCCGCCAGCCCAAGGCCAACGTCTGGGGAGACCGAGAGAGGCCGCCGTCGCGAAACCGAGAAAGAGACGAATGGCATGATCGCCCTCACTCTCACCCACACAGGCGAGGCCGGCAGCTACAAGCGGCAAAAAGCAAGCCGAGCCCCGGCAGAGAGCCAGCAGAGGGAGAGTCTGGAGGACCCTACGGGGAAAGGGGTAAGCCTGACTCAGCGAGGTGAATGTGGGGCAAGTGTCGGGGCGGTAGGTAGGGAATAGTCAGATTCTTTTAATGGGATCAGATCCCGTCATTGAATCATACCATACATCTATACCTATATGTTTGAGATGCCAAGCTTTTTTGGCACCTATTTGCTTCAAAATAAAAAGAGAACTTGGTTTAAACTTTATAATACGTATTTAATTTTTTGGTGGCTTAGCGGAAGCCGATAGCTTGCTATGGCCAGATAAATTTTATGCGAGGTCGATATGCAACCAATGCGCAGAGAGGTTAGCATAGAACTAAATGAACGACGGCGGCAGATCGAAGTGATTGCCGAAGTGGTGGCGGCAGAGAGCCCCTTTAGCGGGAGAGCGCAGCTGCTCTGCAGAAAGTCAACGTTTGCAAAACATAGGCGGCTCACTCTGCTCATAAAAAAACAATAACAATAACAATGCTTAAATTTAATTCCTAATTCGTTCTTCGGCGGCTGGCCCGAACATACTAGTGTCTCGACAGATTCCTTAAGGGGCAGCAAACATAGCCAGTGAAGGCTCTCCTGATGTTTCCTGAGGATGTCCTTAAATCAGCGACGCGACACACTCCGTTCTTGCCCATGACGACATCGACCACTCTAGCCAGTGGCCAACGCATTGGAGGAAGATTTTCGTCCTTCACCAGGACGAGATCTTCCTGCAGATGTTTTTGCGCTAAAGTACGCCACTTTGCGCGCTCTTGCAAAAAGAGTGAGATACTCTTCGCGCCAACGGCTCCAAAATATTTGTTGTCGTTGGGTTACCCGCTGCCAGCCATCCAGACGATTTTAGTTCAGCTTCGTTAGGTCAGGCTCGAGAATTTGCTCATGGGGGCCGCCGAGAAGCAGATGAGCAGGAGTCAAAACGTCTAAATCATCAGGATTTTCGGAATGCGAAAGCAAGGGCGAGTTAACAATTTCCGTGATCTGACAGATCAGAGTGCGCAGCTCGACGAAGCTAAGCACAGATGGTCCAACTGAGCGGTACAGGTGATATTTTGCGGTCTTCACGGCTGCTTCCCACAACCCGCCGAAATGCGGAGAGCGTGGTGGGATGAAACGCCAGTCGATCGAGTCAGCCAAGCAAGATTCATGGACCTCCTTCATATGCAGTTCGCTCAGACAAAGCTTCTTTAGCTCAGAAGCTCGATCTTGGCTCCAACGAAATTTGTCGCATTGTCCGACAAAATTTGACTTGGCCTTCTTCGAGTGGAAGAAAAACGGTTTAGTACGCCTAGAAACGATGCGGTGGTCAAATCCTGAACGAGCTCCATTTGTATAGCCTTAGAATTCATCGCCTCGGAGAACGTGCAGCCAAGTACGTCTGTCGCGTCCGTGTCCGTGGTGTCTGCAAGCTCGTTAGCTGTCCCGTCCATACCGATCCCACCAGTGATTAGAAGTTCCGACCTCCGGATATTGCCACCACGGGTACTAGGCCTGTGGTGCCCCAAACCACTGGTGGGAGTCCCACAAAACGACAAGTTTTTGTCTCACGGCTGGCCCTGACCTCACATCAAATGATGTAATTGCTTTATTCAAAGCCAAATAAAAAAAGCCGTGGGCTTAAAGGTGGAGAAGTTAAACTTTTCTTATACCAGGGAGATAGCCTCGTTTAAGATAAGCGTCTCGCCAACTCAGTTTGACACCATTTGCTCTGCCAAATTTTAGCCGGAGCATTTGGTGGTGAAGGAGTTTAAGGCAAAGAAGAAAAAAATAGGTCCCCAAAACTCTTACAAATCATCCCAGTGTGCCATCCTCAACCTCAACTTCCTCTTCCTCATCTTCCCGTCCTGCTTCCACCCTTCCAAAAAACTAACTTCTCTTTTAGTAACGTATCAGAATTTTAGAGGCTTACGTAGTAAGCTCAGCATTCTTTTCCGGGATAGGGTTGCATTTGCTTCCCACGTTATTGTGTATACCGAAACCTGGTTAAAGCCGGACATTCTTAGTTCCGAGATTTGGCAGGTCGGTACACAACTTTTGAAAGGACCGTTCGTCTCGACGTGCAGGAGGGTTCTGATTGCAGTGGACTCTAACTTCACGTCGGAATACTTCACAGTCAAGTTCAACATGAACTGGAATTCCTGTGTGTAAAACTGATTCTTCCCGCTTTCGCTATATTCATTACTTGCTCGTATATCCCAGCTTCTTCGGATACTTCTATTTATGAGCAGCACTTGTCCGCCTTAACCGCTATTTCTTCCTCGCTATCAGATAAAGATCGTATGATAGTTCTTGGTGACTTCAACTTACCAGGAACTGTTTGGTCTTCGGTTAACGAGTCTAGTAACCTAGTGCCCATGACTTTGTTGACGGCTTGCTTGACCTGTCCCTGTCTCAAGTCAATCATGTAAAAAATTCCTTGGGTCGGTTGCTTGATCTGTGCTTTGTATCGGATCCGACCATAGTGTTTGTGGAGATAATGTTTTTATCCCCAATCGGCCGACTAATTATTTCGAATTAAATAAAACTCGGTTCAGAAATAAAATTACGATATGTACTTTAATGCGTGACATCCAAATTGCAAGTGTGGCTTGCCTGCCCTTTACATTGCCGCTCCGATCGCTAAGCGCAGCTTCGCTCGGCAGAAGTCGGTAGGCAGACGCAAAGCGGAGATAGCGAAGAGCGAGCTGGCAGAGAGCGTTTAGCAGGGCAAGCAAGCGCAAAGCTTTAACAAACAAATGAGTGACATAGACATAAGTGACAAACAAAACAAAGCGGCTGAGGGCCAAGAATTAGGTGCTATTTGGCAAGCAGCTAATCGGCTGGGTTCTGCTCGAACAGTGTTGTTAACCCGAGCCCTTCCGCTCACTATACCTGAAGACGCCTACCATTCTACTTTCGAAGTGTCGCTATATATAGGACCAACTGTATTGGATCGGTCGAGTAGGCTACCTGTACGTGTCGGCTGCTTTCGTAAAGCCGAGTTTGCGAAGCTTAATAACCTCATTAGGGATTTTTGATTGGTCCGCTTTGTACTTGTGCACTGATGTCATAAAAGGCACAAATATTTTTTACAATGCTCTTGGCACATTTTTTGATTCTTGTGTCCCGCTTTCTTGTCCGATTAGATCTGGAAAACCGCCTTGGTTTACCAAAGAGTTATCAATCATTAAAATCATGACTTTATACAAAATTTCAAGAAGTTGGTTCTTCTACTTCTCAACCTCGCTATATAATATCTCGGTCAAACTTTTTAGTTCTTAATGCCTGGAACTAGCCAAGAACTACCTATCTCGATGCAGGATAAGTTTTTCACGCACACCCATCCTCGCTATCATTTTGTAATACGTCGGCAAATAATGATCAGGCAATTGCCGATCTTTTTAAATTTTTCCAAACCACCTATTCTGAGGAAAGCTACTCTGGTCATCCGTACCCATACGGTTTACCGAGGTCGAACGGCATTTTCAGTCCCTTGTTAAATGAATGTTCTCTACTTCATGATCTTCGACTAGTTAAGCCGGTGTTTTCACCGGGTCCAGACAGGGTTCCAGGTTGTGTACTCAGGTACTGCGCCGAGGCTCAGTGTGGATCTTTGCTTAAACTATTCACCCTGTCCATTGATTCTTCTTGCTTCCCCCCGATCTGGAAGGAAGCGTTTATAATTCCTCTCCATAAAAGGTAGCAAGTCTGATGCAAAAAATTACAGAGGTATAGCAAAGTTATCCGCTATTCCTAAAATGTTTGAGAAGGTTTTAACTCCGCACTTGCAACATCTCTGCAAGTCACTTATATCTCCAACTCAGCATGGATTTATAAGGCGGCGATCAACCACCACGAACTTGTTAGAGTTTACCTCTTTCATTATTAAAGGCTTTCAAGGTAACTTACAGACGGATGTTATTTACACCGACTTCAGTAAAGCATTCGACTCTGTAAACCATTCCCTTCTAGCACATAAACTTGACCTTCTAGGGTTTCCGCCCAACCTCCTGAGATGGATTTCTAGCTATCTTTGTTCCAGGTCTCAAAGAGTCCTCTTCTTCAAAAACTCCCTCTCTTCACCAGTAAAAAGGTTTCTTCGGGAGTTACCACAGGGCAGCCATCTAGGCCCCTTACTCTTTACACTCTTTATTAATGACTTGCCTTCGGTATTAACATATTCTCAGTACTTATGTATGCGGATGATGTTAAACTCTGTGTCCAGTATAAGGACATTTCATTTCATTCTCGCTTGCAATCCGATCTCAATAACTTTCAGTCATGGTGTTGTGCAAACTTGTTACAACAATGCCGCGAAATGCAAAGTAATGACATTTCATCGTTCTAGCCCCTTGTTGGCTCCCTATACTCTATGTGGCGGTTCTCTTGAGAGAATTACCCTGGTGAATGATCTTGGTGTCTTATTAGACGCAAAGTTAAAGTTTTCCGAACACATTTCTACCATGGTAAATAAGGCCATGGGCGTGCTTTGGGTTTATAAAGAGGTGGTCAAAAGAATTTGACGACCCCTATATAACAAAGACTCTCTATACTTCGCTAGTTCGTCCGATTTTTAGAATACGGCTCCTGTGTATGGTGCCCTCAATACAAAGTACACCAGGACCGTATAGAATCAGTACAGAAAAACTTTTTTACTCTTTGCTCTGCGGGGCCTTAACTGGGATGCGGGTGTAAGACTCCCATCTTACTCTAGTAGACTTCTATTAGTAAACCTCCCATCCTTAGTTAACCGTAGAAAAATGCTTGGTGTGATATTTATGCACAACTTGATCAGGGGTGACATAGACAGCCCTGATCTGTTGAGCCGCATAAACTTCACGATTCCTATTAGACTGACTAGAAATTTTATACCGTTGTTCCTTCCACTTTGTAGATCGAATTATTCCTTGCATGAACCGTTTAGGGTCTTATGCTCGGATTATAATTCCGTCTACCATATTATATCTACTACTAATTCTCTTCCTCTTATTAAATTACTAATCCTTACACACCTTTCTAGTAATTAGTAATTGTAGAGGTATTTATATTTTGTAAATATTTTGGAAATATTTTGGCCTTATTAGTTTCTTAGTAAGTTTAGTGCTAATTTTCCTCGAATGTTAGTCTAACAGCTATCTTTCCTGCATGCTCGCGTTCGGCTCGGCTACGCGCCGCGCGTTATGCGGCAACGCCCCTCGGTCGGTTGGGCGGGAGGAGGGCTGCGTTTTGCCTGGGATCCGCGCGTAACAGCCTTCTGCTGGTTTCACACGGGCCCTTGACGGTGCAGTAACTGCATCGCCACTTGAAAGATGCAGTCATTGCATGTCAACGTCCAACTAATTCTCTTCCTCTTATTAAGTTACTAATCCTCACACACCTTTCTAGTAATTATACCCGATACTCAAAATGAGTATTGGGGTATATTAGATTTGTGGTGAAAATGGATGTGTGTAACGTCCAGAAGGAAGCGTTTCCGACCCATAAAGTATATATATTCTTGATCAGCATCAATAGCCGAGTCGATTGAGCCCTGTCTGTCTGTCCGTCTGTCCGTCCGTCCGTCTGTCCGTCCCTATTAGCGCCTAGTGCTCCAAAGACTATAAGAGCTAGAGTAACGACATTTTGTATCCAGACTTCTGTGATATGTCACTGTTACAAGTGTATTTCAAAACTTCGCCCCGCCCACTTCCGCCCCCACAAAGGGACGAAAATCTGTGGCATCCACAGATCTCAGAGACCATTAGACCTGACTGTAGAGCTCTCACTGTTACAAAACTATTTGTAATTTTTCACTGCAGAACTCACTGTTACAAGTGTATTTCATTTTTGCTCACTGTAGAGAGCTCACTGCTACAAGTGTGTTTCAAAATTTCACCCCCTTCCGCCCCGACAAAGGGCGAAAATCTGTGGCAAACACAATTTTGAAGATAGGGGGAAAATTAAAAACGCACAATCATAGAGAATGACCATATCTTCTAGACTGCAGAATCTGAATCAGATCATATCATTATTATAGCCAGAATGAAGAAAACAATTTTATTTTTTCTCGCCCTGTCTCTCTCTCTAACACACACGTATCATAGCCGGCTTTGCCTATTGCTAAAAGTGAGTTCCTAGATCTCAGAGACTATAAAAGCTAGAGCAACCAAATTTGGTATCCACACTCCTGAAATATCGGACCTTGACGAGTTTGTTTCAAAATTTCGCCACACCCCTTCCGGCCCATCAAAGGAGGAGGAAAATCTGTGGCATCCACAGATCTCAGAGACTATTAGACCTGACTGTCGAGCTCTCACTGTTACAAAACTATTTGTAATTTTTCACTGCAGAACTCACTGTTGATAGCTCACTGCTACAAGTGTGTTTCAAAATTTCGCCCACTCCTTCCGCAGCCATAAACAACGAAAATCTGTGGCAACCACATTTTGAAGATAGGAGAAAATTAAAAAACGCACAATCATAGAGAATGGCCATATCTACCAGATTGCCGAATCTTGCCGAATCCGAATAAGATCGGATTATTATTATAGCCAAAAGTAACAAATCAATTTGCAGTGGCTACGCAGCGCCCGTCGACACGTTCTGACTGATTTCTGTCTCTCTCGCACGAACTCTTTGTCGTTTAATGTAGCCGTACTGACTATGTATCGGGTATAAATGTAGAGTTGCGGTCGCAGCAGAAACTCACAACGTTCCCCCCTCGTTAGTAATTGTAGTGGTATTTTTTATTTTTAATGCATGCTTAGTTTTTAGTAAGTTCAGTGCTAATTTTCCCATCGAATATTAGTCTAACAGCTATCTTTCCTGCATGCTCGGTTAGGTTCGGCTACGTGCCGCGCGTCGTGCGGCAGCGCTCGGTCGGTGGGGCGGGAGGAGGACTGCGTTTTGCCTGGGATCCGCGCGTAACAGCCTTCTGCTGGTTTCACGGGCCCTTGATGGTGCAGTAACTGCATCGCCTCTTGAAAGATGCAGTCAACGTCCAAGAAAGTGAAGCAAATGAATACGCTAATGTAGCTGTTCAGGCCAGCAGCAAATAATTGCCGCGCACTGAGCCAACTCCGTGCGCTCCGATCCTAACTCGCTCTCGCGCGCTCGGAGGGGCGCTCGGAAGATCTCCACGATCCACAATCCACGATCTACACGGCGCTCACGGCAGCTAAAGCATAGATCATAAGGCTTAGAGTTTTAGTTACGATTTCACCCCGCTTCAAACTGGCCGATCTACCGCGCGACCCCCAAACAAATACACACACCTCCATATATATGCCACGAAACACAACGGCTTTTCATTTCTTGCGACGGCTACTTAGGAGTTACACTGGACCTTCAATCTCGTCGTTGGATAACTGAGCCTCGATCCGCCCCCTACAAACAGTAGCACTTGGTCCGGAGGCCTCGTGCGGATTTCTGATCGGTGAAAAAAGGTCCACAGTAATCTACTCCAGTGACTTCAAAAGCTCGAGATCCTTCCAAACGTTCCTTAGGTAGGTCTCCCATGATGTGTTCAACCATGCGCGGCCTAGTCCTGAAGCATCTCACACTTGCTGACGACGCTTGACACTGCTTTAATACCTC